>CAJPEV010001684.1:0-60347 GCA_905338385.1 Darwinula stevensoni
TCATGTAGGGCAGTAAAACACTTGAGCCAGAAGTTTGGCACTTGATCTAAACCTGGTAACTTCCAGTTGCCGGTCTTTTTCAGTGCCACGTTGAGATCCATTGTAGTGATAACAAAGTCTTCCATTTAAGTGATGCTCTTTGCTTTGATATATTGGGCATTTAACCATTCGGTTTTTTCATTATGGTGGGTTTCCTGCTCGAAAATTATTATAATAATTATCATTATTATTATTATTATTATTATTATTAAAGACATTGAATCCCTTGGTCTCTCGTCTAGTTTCGAAATAATCAAACCATGTCCAAGTTAAAACGATGATTTCTCTCCCCCCCAAACTGAAGTCTTTCTCCGCCGGAGAAGCTACCCTGTTGGCGCGATTGCGAGGGAGAAATTTTCGCAATCGGATAAAATTATAAAAGTAATACCATCGCTCAGAATATTGTGGGGTTTGAAACTGAAAATTCAGCCATTAATTTCTACGTGGGATTGCTCGAAGAGTCTCTTCAGATACAAAAAGAACTTGATTGGAAAAAAAAAAGAAACATGGTTAATGAAACTCTCGTCCAGGATGATCCAGGATGATCCATGATATCTATGATGGCACTGAATGAAATCCTCCTCGTCGAGGCGCTGATCAATCACCCGATCGATCATCAATCAATCTCGTATTAGGTAGGAGTCGTTCGAGTCAGGAAAAGTTGGAAAAATGCGACTGACATCATATTCCCTGGAGAAGCCATCGAAGTGAGGCTTTCATTGTCGCCGGTCTCCCGGAACGCCGGGAGGAGCTTGACGCTTCCCAGGGGAATTCCCGGGGGAACCTGACCTTGAAGATAAGGGGCGCCGAGCTATATGTCGATTTCTCTCTCGGGAATGCCATATCCCACGAAGTCCTTTCGCTTCCCCTTTGTCTCGGCGACTCGAGAGCCGAACTCGGATCGGCAGGAATCGACGAACCTGGAAACTCCAGACAGAATGTAAGGAGGAAAAAGGTTCGTCAGAAAAATGCCGTATTTCAAGCAAGAACACTTCCAGATATCAGAGATAGACTGGCGAGGTCGAGCGGTTCGAGATCCAGCGCCACGACTGGCGGATACAATATTAAAAATAATTGTACCGCACAAAAAAGAAAATTGTGGTGTTTGGAACTGAGAGTTTCGTCATTCCCACTGCGTTATACTTTTGTCGAACGAAATTTCTTTCTGGGGTTGCTCGAAGTGAAGAGTCTCTTCAGGTGAAAAATGAGCATAGTGACTGGGAAGAAAAAATTCAAGAAACTTGGTCATGAAGTCCTTGTCCAGAATGATCCATGAAAGCATCCCCATAAATCCAGCTCAGCCTCCTTCCCCCGATACATGTAAAAAAAAAAGTGGAGGGAGAAGGGGACGAATAAAAAGAGACCCTCCCCACTGCAGCGCGATAACGCATGCGATAGGATCCAGGAAGCAGCTGCCCTCGCGCTCCTCCGTCCTTCCCCGCCTCACTTTTTTCCTCTCCCGGCTTTCACTCGGACGAGATCGAGCGGCGTGCATGCTCCTCCAAGGATTGCTAGTCGTGTTTCGTTTTTACATGGCTGGTGAAACCGAGCATTCGCATCCCTCAGACGAAGAATTCAATTACATTTTCACTCTCTTCTCTTTGATGAAGAATCGTAATCTCCATAAATTGTTGCATCCTTTTAATTATTTCCGCACCATTGCCATCGGCGCTCTTTAACCCTTTTCCGCTCGGTTCCTTCCGCAACGCTGCGACCGATGGCTAGCCCTGCCCGAAAAACGAGTGCGAAGGGTTACATTAGGAGACATGGCAGTTAATTAGCTAATTCGACAAAATTCGCCGCTGAAGGGGAGACTCCGACAATCACAAGTAAATATCATTCGTTGCGCATTTTCAAATGCTCATGTTGCCATGGCAACCCTCACATTTCCCGTCTGACGTCTCAACCAACCTCGAAGAAGCCGATGGAGCGAAAAATCTCCATTTTCCTTCCCGACTTTCCCAAAAGGACGGACGAAACAAGGATCGACAGGTCTTTCACATATGCAAATGTCGTATGCAAGTCGACCTTTCCGTGCAAGTTGAACATGCATAAAAAATACCGTGCAACTTGAACCCGTCCGATTTTCCTAATTCATGTTATGCATTGGGGAAATCTTGCATGCATTTTTTCTGCTGCAAGTTAACCCCACACGATGGACTTTTGTGGAAGTTCAGGGAGGATAACCAAACCTCTAAGGATATACAATCAGACGACGTTAATCGAGAATACATGTAGTGCGCCTGGCCTTGGGAAAACAATTAGGGAGCGGGGGGGGGGCAGGGGGAGGGGGGGATGAGAGAAGCCTGCTACCAGGCCATTATGTGCCTTCTGAAATACGATTTCAAGCATGAAATAAATCTGAGAGTACATGAATGTGCAACCTAGTTAGCTACACAAAGAGAATGAGGTACTGTATATTCTAGCAATGCATAGTCCACTTTTTCGAGACGAGATGTTTTGCATTTTCGACTACTACTACAATTCAACATGCTTGTCAATTCTCAATGCTCTTGTCAATTTTCTCGCTTCAGTGCTTCATCTTGAAGTCGAGGGATTCGATAAGTGAAGAAAATCATGATATCGTTTGGCTGAGCTTCAGGAGCCCTCTCTGAGCTTTTGTCATATCGGCTTAAGATATGCCTATCCGTCCTAGACGTCTCTACTTTTGGAGTATCAAGAGCTTTTTGCAATCACAAAGCAATGAAGAGGATTTGTTGGTATTTAAATGACTTAATTTTAATATGACCTCTGTGGCAGCATGTGCGAACCGATTTTCCAACTCTACAAACTTAAGTGCACATCACCGATTGATTTCAACAAGCTTACAAAAGCTTACAAGGGGATTGTCACCTCCGTTTACGCGACAAGGGCATTTTGAAAAGCTCCCAATATACAGAAGGTAGCAGTAAACAGGTGGGATATGCGAGTCAAATGTCCAGCTTGCGAAATGACAGGACATATACAAATCAGGAATAAGCAACGACTGGATACACTGGAGCCTTCCATACATTTTTTGGCATTATATTTACCGGGAATGCGGCGTCATCAGTGCAGAGATAGATTGAAGTCAGAGATATATCACGAGGGAAGTGATTTATAGACAGGGAAAAGAGAAGTGAACATGCGTTGATCACTTAAGTGCCACAAGAGGATGAAATCTTATAGCTGGAAAGTTTCTTTGAACTGTTTCCCAGTATCAAAGCTTACATTGCCTGAGGAAATATCGGTAAAATGAAACGATTATATGTAGTCAGAAAGTTCCCAATGGAGAATATTCAGAGAAGTCTTGAGATTTAGAGAAGTCAAGATATACTCTTCTTTTGCATTAATCATCTATTGATCCACTATTCAATTTCTGTGATGCAATGCCACAAGTAGTATAGCTAGAGAAGAGCAGTGCAATCTTGGAGGTTGTGCAAGAGGTTCATGCATAAATCATTGCTTCCAAATGACTATTACAGAAACGACAGAACTGTTCGCGTACAGTCGTGGACATGGGACAAATGGAGAATGGAGGAATTGGTCATTGGAGCATGAATGCAACTCAGACGTGACATGTTAGAACAACAGACCGTCATGAATTAATGCTTACCCCTTCTTCATTGTCCTGTCCAGATAAAAAGAATCCTGTGAACCTGCTCATCCTTATTCGGGCCAATCCTTATCCGGGCAAGGGGGGTCCATTGGACCCCCCCCCCCCCATGGTATATTTCATTTCATTACTCTCCGCAATTTTTTCAAAATATTATTCAGATTTGATATGGGTTTCATAGACAGTCATCCATAGATTCTAATTCGAATTTTTAAAGTTTGGATTTGCTTTTAAGGAAAAAATTATAAACATGTTTCGACCTTGCCCGTTTGTGTCACAAAAATACCTTGCCCGGATAAGGGTTAAAACACGCATAACGCTGTCATGAAACGTGAAGGCATAATGCTAGCAGAATGGAACGTTCCATCAAACAGTCGGGGATCCGAGACCGTTTCGGGGGATCAGTTCCTGTCACTGATGACCTCGTTTTCTCTGAGGAATAGAGTGCAGCGGATGCGTGAGCAAATATGGCTGATGATGTCGAAGAGGCCGATGAGAGAAACACCGAGGCAAACTCCAATGATTCCTCCGATATTGGCCAGGAGATCTACAAGGTGCACCTTTTCCTTCTCTAGGAAGTAAGGCACCTGTCAGGGCATTCAAAGATGCATGTAAGGTCCTTTTTATTTACATAGAAAAGAGAGTAAAGATGGAAACATTTTTCGAGATTTGGATTGGGGTAATAGGAGAAAGAAGCACTAGGAAATTAGAAGTGAGGTGTCTTTAGGTAAAACAATGCAAAGTGAAAACCGCTCGGTTGATACGTTCCTAAGGCAATGCCTCAGTTCAACATGGAATGAATCCCCCTTCCACTCAATGTCCCCTAGTATTTTCATCTCTTTGAGCGGTTGTTTGGACAATGATGCGAAAGGATCGAAGACGAAATGACGCAGGAGGCGAGCGAATAAGTCAGTTATACCTCCTTTTCCCAGTCCCTAAAAATAATCGTAATAAAAATAAGAGCAGAAGGGAGTCGAACTCGTTTTGAGGGGAAACTGATGGCCAGCCAGGCGTATCCAGCGTCGGTATAGTTGTCGAACTCTTCTTGGCAAGCAGGGGATGGATCCACGAAGATGTGATAATCTGCCACTTTGCATCTCTTAGGACAGTTGCAATTCGCCAATAACGTGTGGTTCTCGTAGGACTTTCTCAACACATCCAAGTGTCTGGATTCGTTGTCGCGATCTTGGCATTTTGGCTTCATGAGAATGGCTTCCTCGGACAGGAGGGAAGGGTTCAGACACGGCAGATCTTTGTCTAACTGGACTTTTTGCCAGAAGCAGTCCTCCATGCACTGGAAAGTCACTTCAAGACATGAAGTCATTTTTTAAATATCAAATCCATCTCTCTTCTGAGCTGAACTCACCCGGCTGTAGCTGTATCCCTCGTCCATGGTACAAGGATCTTGCATTTTGTTCTTTTTTTCGATGAACTCGGGGCGAATCAAGAGAGTGGTCACGGAGTTGTTACGCAGGACGATATTCTCGGGCTCAAAAAGATACAACCTTGCGAATTTCTCTTTCTGATCGTGAACGAACACCTCCACCTACAAGAATCACGTGGGAATACGTGAAGGCCAATTTTCTCATTTAAAATTCTGCATCCGTCGTCATGCACAGGATCCCTCTCACCTTGGCACTCCGTGCCTCCAGTTTGGAAGTGGTGATTGCATTGAAATTGATACCGATGTAATATTCCTTGCAAGGTTTTCCCCCGGTCGACATCTCATTCATCAAAAACATCGTCAAACACTTGAAGTAAGGTAGTTTGGAGTCGTGAATGCGCCGAAAGAAAGTTCGCTCCCTCCACTGTCCACTTCCTTCATGATCACCAGCATTTACTTACGTGTCATTCTTCATTTTTCTTAATTTTACGGGAGATCCCTCTCAGGCTTACCATTTGTCGCGGTGATGACAGTTTCCCCGTTGATAGTTGAAGCATTTTTAATTTGTGATAGGGTCATGATGGTTTCCCCGTTCGTGGTTGAAGCATTCCAAATCCAGGACTCGAAGGAAGGTTCAATTTTTATCAGGTCTTGGAACGAGATGAATATGCTATTGAATTTCTCCGCTATCGTAGATTGTTCCCCTGTTTTTCGGTTATTCCCTGTCTCCAGATTGAATTCGGATTGAGCTTTCACAGATGGTCTTGGACAGATGGTGAATGCCGGAGCGCTGACCGTTTCCGTGTCTTTTATCACGTACAGAGTGTTCGTTGGGAAGGACGCGTATTCATCAATCAGCAGACAAACCTGTATATCCACGAAAGCTATTTATTCATGATAGCATGATCATAAAAAAAATTGTGCCAAGTAATCTACGGGATGTATACGTCCTACTTCAAGGTATAACGTTAGATAAAAGTAATGAGGAAAGCCGAAATGACCTCTATGGCATCCTACTCCTTTTGCACGTGACTTTGGGCTTTTCCAATATCAAAATTGGGTATTCTATCTTCCCTCAAAGATTTCCACGGCTACGTAAATAAGGTCTGCACGTACCTGCCTGAGAGCAAGGGCGACGCATATGACGATCACGACCGCTTTCATGGTGTTCCGGACTACTTCCGTTCTTCGCATTGCAACGCCTTCACAAAGAATAAACTTTTTTTTTGCACCTTGTCTCATTTCCTTTTTTTAATGCGTAAAAATGAATTCTTGCTCACCTTGGGAATCCCGAACAAGGTTATCCTTGCCCATCTTGTTGGTCATCCAAGCCTGGAATGGAACGCTACCCATATTAATATTCTTCATCCACGAGCCAACAGACAGGAACCTACCAGAGGTGCACAGGTCCTTTAGATGCTCGAGAGGTGTAAGGGAAATAGAAATACAAGTGAGCTTACTTTCACTCTTCGGGATGAGACACTAGGAAAGCGTGTGCGGTTGCAACGACTTCACCCACAATCAACGGAGTTCATCAGGTCCTGAGTAAGCAATTTTCGTGTAAAAATTGTTTAAAAAGTTTTTAAAAGTTTAAAAGAAAAATTAATTTAATTTGAATTCCAATATTTAAAATATCCCTACGAGGATTTTAATATTTTCACTCACGATAGTCCAACTGGGGAGTGAGAATGCAATCAGTTATGGGTCATTTCTCGCTCATTCGTTAAACATATTTCACTCATACTTGAACTCATGAGGCGTCTGACCTTAAGCGAGGGATGCACAGCACCTAAAATGGTAAAAATAGAAACCTACTGGGTGTCAAACTGTGGCTGACTTCGCTGTGGAAAAAAGCATTGAAAGTCATGACTGATTAGTGACGCATAAAAGCCAGCAGAGATTGTCTCGTTTATTCTTGGACTTCAAGATGAGGCATAGGAGTAAAAATCATATCAAGTTTACATCAATATATCATCTCGCCCCCAATGAAAACTGTAAATGCATAACTACCAGAGTACACCCACAACAGCTATTCAACTAAGACGCCTCAAACTTTTTCTTATGACGCACAATCCGGAAGGGTTACTGCGCAAGCGCGGGGATTAACATGACGTTAAGTTGACCTTTTTCTTGACGCTGAAAGTCTTGCTGGCGAATCGAGTAACCCAAGAACGATGACTCCATTGCCGAAAAGAGAGACAGCTCTCAACAGGTCTGGAACGAGATCACCATGGAGGGGATCCGCAAGTCCATCACTCGATTGGAAACGAGATTACATGCCGTACGTAACGCCAAAGGAGGACCCATTTCGCATCTTTTCGGGTAAGGCGAGACGCGACATGAAAAATTTCGAGATGTTTTAGTCGAACAGCTGCTGTGGGTGTCCTCCAGCTAAAATCTCGGCGCATTTTTATGCGCCACCCGGTTTATGGGATGAAAGTAAAAAAATTTTTTGGAGGGGGGGGGGGACGTATCTGGAACCAACAAAAATCTGTTGAGCGAAGGGGTTATGAATCGTAATTCGAAAACCGAGAAAGCGGCTCCAGTCACCGAATATCTCCCATGTACGTATTTGTAGATTTTAATCCAGAAGCTAGTATTTTAAATAATCGAGGTTGCCAAACCAGCCTTTCACAATCTTTGAAACACTTGCTTTGTTGTAGCGCTCCCTTCTAACCTTTCCTTACATTTATGACACCCCATTTATGACGTAAACAGCAGTTTGGAATGAAGTGATAACATAAAAGTTGCAAGAGTTCCACGAAAGAAGTGATTTGAGCACTTCTCTCAACCTCTTCTTCCATGAGTCATTCCGTGTGACGAGAAAGAAAAAAGGCGATCGCCGTGGATGAACGTCAACTCACCTTCAGAACTTGTCATACAAGATTCTCACGAAACTCGGATTCTTCCTATTGGAATGAATGAACTCGCGATGCAATGCCGCTTCAAGTTTCTTCTTGGACGGGATCCTGGACGGAATGACAACGGTGATGTTTCTCGTTCGATCAGACCCTAAGGTCCAGACTAATCGATACTTACTAATGGATCCCTATTACATATTTATGGATGACTTTATTTATCTGTCATCCCCAACTCAGATGCATGATTTATGCACTGTCACCCCTTCACCGTGCTCGGGAGGCAATAGGCTGTCAGAGGCTCCAATGAGCTCCATCGATGAGTGTAATCGCAGATGTTGATAACGGGATCGATCGCGTCCGTTAAAGGAAATTCGTGAACCGATAACCCTCTTTACTGCCCTTTCCTCGCATTCTGGCGTCCTGAGACGTATGCATATTTCGCTTGGTCCCTTGCTCCTTTCAAGGGTCATTTAAATGGACTCTGTTGACAGGTGCACATCCGCTTTGAAGGAGACCCTCCTATGGTAGATGACGCTGTAGGGTTCAGAGTCACGACTGCAACCGCCATAAAAAGGACAGAGCTCCTTGAGTATGGATTCAAAGGACGTAATGGACAGTCGTCTCGGTTGCTTTTCAATGTAAGTCCCCTTTCACGCTCTCTGTCGATCGCGTTCCATTGGCTTCCAATTCCTGCTGCTAGATGTTTTTTTTTTGTTCTTCGATGCGGCTCATATGTTTCCAATAAGTCGTCTCTCTTTCCGAGGCTCCCGATGTCATTCTTTTTGAGATGAGCGAAGAGATGAAAGTCGTTTGGTGCCAAGTAGAACGAAAATGATGACATGGGCATCACCGTCCTCAGCAGCAGCCAAGGGCGCTCGATGGGTACTTACAATCTTAAGGAAATTCCCAGCATCGATGCTTTTTCCATTCCTTATGTATCCGGAGGTGTTTTCGTATGCAAGGTGCGTTCGCGGACTGATTCCTTCCCGAGATCACGATGCAACATATGGGTCATTGGGAGCTGTCTCCTTGAAATTAGTTCCCTTGGACGTTCAGACACTTTGTTCAGCGTTCCTGCACGTTCCCGAAGCACGTTCCTCTTTCGTAGCCCCCCCCCCCCGAATCGCTCTCGTCGCGTTGTTTCCGATCGACTCGATGTCTTCAAATCTCCCATCGACGATGATTTCAACGAGGGAAAGAGAGAGAAATGACGTGGAGCCTAATCGGTTGTGCATGGGAGGCGGTCGAGATCGGGGAGAAAATCACGGCAAATTACTGTCGCACGGCGTCACGAAGGCGGTTCAGGCCCGGTTCACCGTTTCATCCTGCGGTACGAATTCGCGAGGAACCGATCCCGCAGAGTCAAGGAATGCGAGCGACATCACCTTCACTTTCCATTTTCACCGTCGCGCCTTTTCGGGGCTCGGCATCGGTCTTTCACTGCGAACTCTGGCGTTCGGTTTCGAGGTCGTAAACTAAATCATCGTAAAATCGTAAACCCACGTTTCGTCGCCCGTGATGGTATTTTGAAGAAGGTGAGGATCGTTTGCGGCATCGGTCGACAGATCCTGAAAAACGCTGACGCATTGCTGCTCCCCTTCGGCATCGAGAAAGAACTCTGTGGAGACGCGCGGCATGACGGAATCTCAGGTGATGATGGCATGACAGATGCCGATTCACATCATGTCTCCTCTGCTACCTCTTTCACTGTGATCCTCATCCAAGTTATCCGTGGGAAAGATTAGGTATTGCATGAAAAGTACCTTGGTCATATTTCGACGGTAACCTCGCTACATAAGCGATTTAGGCGCCATCTCGCTTCGTTCACGGGAGTCTTGTTTCTCCGAGGAACTCGGCTAGATCGATCATCCGAACTTGGGGCAAATGTTGGCTGCCACAGTAGCGCCAATATGAGGCCCACAGCGATGTTAGCCCAAAAACACACACACAGCCAACTTTGGTCAATTGTGGTGTGCTGCCTGGATACGTGCCTAGTACCGCCCGTGTTGCGGTGCGATTGGTGTGGATGTGCTCAGCCTATTGTATTGGGTATAACCTCCTCATACAATACTTGACTCAATTCCGTACTAAGAAGTTGATGCTATGTTCGCGGAGCAATGTTCACAATTTTATTTACATAATACACACAGAAAATTCTGAGTGCAACTGTCTTGCATATGATGCATTTCGGCCTCGTTCTCCGTACCATACCCATTCTCCGCTGCACCGAGGCGGGAAGGAGGGAGAGAGAGGGAGAATAGGAATTCGATCCGAAGACTAAGACTATGGAATTGTCTTCGGATGAGGAAAATGATGCGTGCTCTCGAATCTGCTTTTTAAAAAAAATATTTATCTGCTACTTTTTCTCACTCTCAAGAGAAGAAAAATTTCATTTTCTTGGGGTGATTCTGTTCATTGGCCATGGAGAAGACTCAACTTTCTTTTTGCCTTAAAACACTTAAATAGAAATGTGCGAAGAAGGATATTTGAATAGGGTAGGCTATTACCATCGAGAGAAGGCAAGGAAGCTCCTATTCATTCGAAGCGACAGGCTACAAATACTATAAGGTCAGATGAACCTATGGTGGGAATGTCTGGCTTTTAAGCTTCGAAGCTCAGTTCACCGGCAATACGTATCGAACCACCAATACACGAAACCAAATACAAACCGGACTGGAAAAATGGAAGAAGCGATCGCATTGGAATCCCTTCGAGACGCTCGAGCTTCCCCCCCCACGGGCAGGAGGGAAGGGCGAAGAGGCCAAGCCAGGCCATGCACTCTCACGCGCTCAAGTTTCAATCTCCCGACAGCCAATGCGTCGTCTGGAGGCTTTATGAAGGGCCTTTCTTCCATACGATGAAATACAAGGTAGTTGACATGCGTCTCCGCTCGAACATTCTGGACTCGGTTTCGGTTTTGCAGACGCTTTTCAGGCGAACAGGCCCGGTCGGGAAGAGACTGATATCAATCACTATTCCATGTTGATGGCATGACGAGAGTACCCCGCTTCTGCTGACGCCGGGATTCCATTCGTGTCACTAACCATGCCTCGGGTTCTGTCCCGGATCCTACAACAGGGATACACACTCTTCTACCGTTTTGTCTATTATCTTAGGCGCTTTTGAGTTTTATGACTTGAGAGGGAATCAGAAGGTGAGCTAAGGATGAAGATTCTCCCAGCCCTCCGATACTAGAAGTCTCTTCTTAATCAGTTTTATAGCATTTATTGTTTCGTTTGTTTCTTTTTATCGATCACAAGGCGTCACTAGGTTGCTATGGTACCGAATGCATCATGAGATTCAGGTGATGCGGTACAATTAATCCGCCATTTTTTTATGCTTGACGAGAAGCATTCAATTCTATCTCCTTTACCGTATGAGATAAAGCACTAATCCATTGGAAATATTTATAATTAATGGCAAATAATCGACTAATGAAGGTTGCAGGATAATTCCTAAGCTCCTGGTCTCGCAACGACGCGAAAGGTGATGTCCCAGAATACTGAAAACCATGTAATGAAAGCAATTCTCGCTCGAATAGACTATGATGCGTTTCCCGTTTAACACGCTTATCTAAGAATCTGTTCATGAGAGAAGACCAGGGATGGGAAGCGCAGGTGATTTAGCGAAAAAGGATGAAGACACCCTGACGATTCTTCAACCAACTATCTACCCGCTACTAATCCTATTTACCCACTTCTACCCCTATCGCAGTCCTAACTGCCTTCATTGCAGGTGGCGCATATTCGCAAAGTCTCAAGAAGATATCTTGAGGAGGTAGCCTATCTCCCCGGGAAGAGACTCACGAAATATTCTACTGATGGTTCAGGATGTGACGGTCCAAAAAAAAAAGAATTTGGAACTGCCTGAATATAAGGGAAAATATGCGCATTCGATAAATTTAAATTGATTAATCGGACAGGTAGGATAGGACAGGATTAACACACTCCTGCATTTAAAAAATGTGGCTTTTTCTGGCATTTTAACCCATCTAATTCATCTGACTCAAATCTTTTCCGACTTGAAAAATTCGTACCTTAAAAACTACTGAGAGGAACTCCATGAGTAGTACAGAGCCGTCATGCAGTCCGAAAGTATGGGTACGTCCTACTACGCTACGTGTGGGAGAGCGTTAAATGGGAAAGGCTGGATTTCGAGTTGTTTGAAAAAGCTTTCAAGATGGTCTCCCCAAGCACATTCACTGACCACCGATCTCGAAATACGCTTCATATCATTGGGTGTGAAGGAGTAGATTTCCTTATTTTCCAGGCTGACATTTCGAAGAAATACATAGAAATGGGACCCGTGATAATTGGCATGGACTGTTGCATGTTTCGAAGGAGAAGACAAGACAAAACCCCATGTCAGATATGTGTCAATAAAAAATGATAACATATAGTTGATTGAAATATGCAAACTTTAATTGAAATTTGTTGATTTATTAAAGCAGAAGGCGTTGGTACATCTCTGGGCCTTCGTGACTTATTTTGAAGGGGAAAGCGAGAATTTACATTTTAAAAATGCGAGGAACAGGAAAGATTTGCTAAACATAATGAACGATTTCGGACGGTCGGTGAGGAAGTGAACCTTGAATCATCAACTTTATTATTTTTACGCACCATTTCAGAGACTAAAGGAATACCGTGGATCGTGAAAATGAGACAAAGAGAGTTGCAAGAAAGAAAGCGGAATATATAGAAGAAAGAAGAAAGTACGGGCCCAGGTGCAGATCTGCCATTCCACTGGCCCCTATACCGATGGAGTCATCTTCGCCGCATCCTCACAACCCAACTTTTAAATGAATAATAGGTGTCATTGGTACATTATCTACATAACGACCTGCATATGTCCAGTACACTTCTCCCAGGTGTTTCGACCGATTTTCATCATAACAGCTCATTCGAGTCGGAATTATTTGTAGACGTGCTAACTCATTTTAGATTTTTTCTTAGTTGACCTTTGACCTGACAAAAATGACCTTTCGCGTTAATTTTAAGCAAAAATTCCTGTGTTTTACCTCGTTCGAAAACCTTCGGATTCCATTTTCTCTGACTATCGCCATCCAGTGAAGAAAGGCGAAGGTACAAACCCCTACAAACCCCACGTGTGCACGGGTTTTCGACTTGTTGACCTATATGAAAAGGCCCGGACAACTGGGCGTATTTTCGATGCTTCGTGCGTCCGTGTCGTGGTGCGTGGTATGTGGAAGGTGACTTACGGACGTCAAGGAGCCGCTTCAGATTCAAAGCTAAGGACATGCCAGGATTTTCCGAATCGTTATCCGAATTGCTTCATCTTACGCAAGGACTAAGTGAAAATGAATGCGTCTGCTCATTAATCAAGAAAGTCAGACAGTTACTCGAGGAGAACGATGGCAGGAATCTTAAACTTTTCCGGAGTCAAAAAATACTGTGGGTAAATAACACACTTATTGTGCTCGATCCCTTCCTGAAGAAAGAGTGCTACTATACTCTACTTAAATAGCACAGTTAGACGGCAAAAGTTCCTTCAGAACATCGGATTTATTAGTAGCTTTTGGCATTACCCAATGATTCCAAAGAAATGCTTCAGGAGTTGAAGAATACGGAGTCTCGTTGCTGGCATTGTACGATAGGAAATGGAGAAAGCTGAAGCTGTGGGTGAAACGAGGATCGCATCTCACAGATTAGAAGAATGCATTCACGCGTTGTTGGGAATTCAAACTCGGTCCCTCGCTATCCTGTCGGCGAGAAAAGACACCCGTGGACGTGTTCATAAGGAGGAAATATCCATAGCACAAAGATACGGTCGTGTGGCACGAAAGAGAAATGGCTGCAGATCGGAATCCTACGTGGTCTTCGGACGGATGGAGACCGCGTCGTGGAATCAGTTCTTATCGACGACGTCGACGACTGCAGTTGCCCATGGGAACAGCTTACGCCAGATGAATGCGCAAGCGCGGTCGATGAATTCGAAGAGGCCGACGAGGGAAACGCCGAGACAGATCCCGATGATTCCCCCGATGTTGGCCAGGAGATCTGTGAGACTCACCTTTTCTTTCTCCAGGAAGATGGGCACCTGTTGAGACATTCCTTCGTTAATTTCACTTTTCCTTTTAATTACCTGAAAAAAATGGATAAGATGAAACTCCACTGTTGAATTTGTTTTAAAACAATTGGATCGTTGCAGGAGGAACATAATTATAACAGGTAGATTTATGAGGGAAATGAGGTGTCCACAGGTAAGAATATGCTCAGGGATGAAGATTTCTAAGGAAATATCCGAGTCCAACCTGGAACGACCTTCCATCTCGGTGTTCCTTAATCCATTAATGGATGCTTTTTTTCTTTTTCCACGAAAAACATCTGCTTGTTTTACTTAGGTCCTAGAACACGGGAAAAGTGGCAAAAAATGCATACCTCAAATTTATAAGTAGTATGCCTGAAAATGTCGTTGCACATTTGCTACGAGCAACATTTCGAGAGCGTTCTAATCCATGATGCATGGAGGCTAGAGAGCTCGGTCGGTCGGTCAACATTCGTACATACCTCAATGCCACAGAAAATATAAATACGAAAGAACCTGGACCCTGGATTTGAGTAAAGTTGAATATAATTGCACCAAGAACGTCAGTCTGTCACACGACGAAGGCATGTGTTTTTAATTAGCTTGCCACCAAGAGCGTAAGGCACCTAGAGACCGCTGGGGTACTAGGTACGAGGATTGGACCCCCGCGCATCTGCTAAGAACTTACTGACTGATGGAGCTCGCTACCTACGCACTCAATATTTTTTTAATTGGAATTTCGTACATTTGCCACGTCATGCCAAATATATCAATTTTTCTGAGCTAGGTACTGCGCTAGGCATCGGATGATCGGCCGCAAAACGGCACAGGAGGTGAGCGAATGCATCATCTCCGACTCCTGTCAGTAGAGAGAACCAGCCCAGGTACGGATCTGGCATACCACTGGCCCCTGTACCACTGGATTTATTTTATTTTTTTTCCGCATCCTAACCGTTCAACCTTGAAATAAATAATAGCTGTCATTGGCTCGGTGCAGGCCTATTTGAAAAATTCTGGACAACAAGACATGTTCTTGATGGTCCGCGCGTCCACGTCGCGCGGAGATGGGAGGACATTATGAAGTGTAGGATGGTGGCATTTCACGCGTGCGTCTAACAACCCTGTTAACGCAGCCTGCTAGCAGCCGCTCTCCTCCATTGTCTACTACGGATCCGTCAACCGCCAGGGCTGGAAGGGAAGTGGATGTATTCGTGAAAGACGGGCACTCCGACCCAGGCGGAAAACTTCGCGTGCGCATTGGGTCGTGTTGTCCGGTTGCTATGGTTACTGGGGACAGACGGAATGAAAAAGAAAGAAAGAAAAAAAAAGAAAAACGTGACAGACCGACCGCAATATCTGGCATTTCCCCATAGTACCTATGGAAATGCCAGATAAAAAAGTATACAATCTCGAGCAGATAAAGGACGAACTCGTTTGGAGGGGAAACTGATGGCCAGCCAGGCGTATCCAGCGTCGGTATAGTTGTCGAACTCCTCTTGGCAAGCAGGGGATGGATCCACGAAGATATGATAATCTGCCACTTTGCATCTCTTAGGACAGTTGCAATACGCCAATAACGTGTGGTTCTCGTAGGCAGTCGTCAACTTCTGCAAGTGTTTGCGTTCTGTCTCGATATCTTGGCATTTTGGCTTCAAGAGAATGGCTTCCTCGGGCAGGAGGGAAGGGTTCAGACACGGCAGATCTTTGTCTAATTGGATGTTTTTCCAGAAGCATTTCTCCATGCACTAGAAAATCCGTTAACGATATGATGGCTTTTTTTTCTCTTGAATTCTATCAGAACCTCTTTTTCTCGTGGCCCCAACTCACCCGGCTGTAGCTGTATCCCTCGTCGAGAGTGCAAGGATCCTGCCATCGGTTCTGCTTCTCGATGAACTCGGGGCGAATCAGAAGAGTGGTCACGGTGTTGTTGCGCAGCACGATATTCTCCGGTTCGAAGAGGTACAACCTTGCGAATTTCTCTCTCTGATCGTGGACGAAAACCTCCACCTGCAAGAATCACGTGAGAACATGTGAAGGCACATCTTCCTCATTTACAATGCTGCATCTCTCGTCATGCACGGGATCGAGCGGATCCCTCTCACCTTGGCGCTCCGTGCATCCAGCTTGGTAGTGGTGATTGCATTGAAATTGATACCGATGAAATATTCCTTGCATGGTTTCCCTCCGGTCGACATCTCATCCATCAAAAACATCGTCAAACACTTGTAGTAAGGTAGTCTGGAGTCGTTGCGAGCACGCCGATAGAAAGTTCGCTCCCTCCAGTCTCCAGTTCCTTTGCATTCGCAAGCGTTATTTGTCGAGATGTCACCTTTTATTATTGAGGAATCCACGGGAAACCCACCCACGCTTACCGTTTGAATCGGTCATGAAGGTTTCCCCGTTGATGGTCGAAGCATTCTTAATTTGTGATAGGGTCATGATGGTTTCCCCGTTCATGGTTGAAGTATTCCTAATCCAGGACTTGAAGAGAGGATCGATTTTTATCAGGTCTTCGAACGGGATGAATATGTCGTTGAATTTCTCCGCGATCGTCGATTGTTTCGCTGTTTTTTCATCCTTCCATGTCTCCAGGCTGAATTTGGAGTTCGCTCTCGCAGATGGTTTTGGACAGATGGTGAATGCCGGAGCTCGCACCGTTTCCGTATCTTCTATCACGTACAGAGTGTTCGTCGGGAAGGACGCGTATTCTTCGACCAACAATATGACCTAAAATTTTACGATTGCTTATCATCGATGGCAGTGTGTTTATTGAAAGTCGGACGAGTAGCATACCGATTTTTTGCATCATATGTGAATATGCTCGTACGAATAATGTGGAAAGCCCATTTTGCATCATATCGTGTTGTATCTATTTTGGCATGTGATCTTGAATTCTTCTTTCTAATGAGTATATGGGTGTTTGAATTGCTGAACTCAGTATATTTTAAACGAATACATTTTCTTATACCTGTCTGAAAGCAAGGGCTGCGCTGACGACGATGACGATCGCTTTCACCGTGATGCGGAATACTGGCCTCTTCTGCCTCGAGACGACTGGGTAACAACAAAAATGTATCACACGTTTTCCCGATTCCTTCTTTTAAGAAACCAAGGGTATGGAATTGATGTTCACCTTCGGGTTCTCGGACCGAGTCAACCTTCCCCATCTTCACGTACGTCTACGCCTGGAATGGAATGCTGCTCTTATTAATCGAGGAAGCTCTTCAGCCAGGTTGATGTCTGACAGGAACTTACCCCAGGCTTACCACCACTTTCAAGGTATTCCGACGGAAACAGAAGTGGAATGGTAACCTCCTTTTCTACTGATTGCAGTTAAAAGTAACTTAATAGATGCCTGCACGTTTTCATCGACTTGATCCATATTGAATGTAGTTCCTTAGCCTCCCAATATATATATATATATATATATATATACTGTATATAGTATTAAATTTCAAAATGTGAGATTAAAGCGCGTGGAATACATTTATTGGACCCGAACGTCCACCCCGGAAAGTATGAGATCCGTGTTTGGTTTACACGGTACCGGTCATCGCCGTTTTATTCACTCATTTCTTTTGAGAGTTTTCTGGTAGAGACAGTCAGAAGTCCTCTGAAGTGGAAAGTCTGCCCAGGCGTGCGGTACTCCCATGGAAATATTTCCGATTTCGAACAGCCGTGCCCTTGAGGTAAACACTATTACGATCGCCGATCCTTCAATACATTTTCATTTATTCTGATTAGCTCTTCTACGCCGATCATCACGATACGGTTATGTCTACGCATATTTCTCGTTTTGGCGATAGGGTAAGTCGGGGAAATATGAGTATGTGGACTACATTTTACGTGCGATGTGAGAAGCGTGTCGAATTGAGATATCTCAATTCCACCATCGAAACTAAAATTCGTTCTCGATCGAGCGTGAATGCTGAAACAGACTTCAGTACAAGTGATAACAAAGAAAAAATGAAAAGTGAGACCCTCGTACCGGCCCATATTTCCTCAGGTGTTCGGAATAAAACAAGCAGTCAATAGTCATATGTAATCGATAATAATAAGCGATTGATAATCGACCTTCACTCACCTTCAAAACTTTTCAGATGATTTACTCAAGACTCGGTCTGTAGAAAGCAATGGATAGAATTCCCCTTGGAATTTCCGTCTCCGAGGGCATGGAGGACGGAATGAAACGCGCTTCCTGCGATCATCCCATACACCCGAGTGAGTCGATGCCTAATAATCGATCCCATTTGCTTAAATGCTCGCGACTTCGCGTCTGACGAGCAGATGTCGCTTGCATGATTCATGTTATCGCACGCCTCCATCATTCTCTGACTGCAACGTAAATACGGTGGACAGTCTTGACGGTCTGCGTCTGTGGACAGTCTGCGTCTGAATTTAAAGGTCGAGATAGATTGGGTGATTTTTTTTATATTTCACAGTGAGTCTCCTTCCGCTCTCTAATGCATTCGTTCCATTAGGTTGGACGACTTTTGTCCCAAAGGAAAAATTCCATATTGGTTAGTTGAAAAGATTCCTATATAATTTTTAAAAATAGTTTCATCAGCGTTTACGTTTCGTAGGGCGTTTCTCATTATTTCTGGGCAGGTGCATAATAAATGGCTTTATGAACATGATTATATTGATTCGGAAACCATTGTCTGTTAAATTCTGCAGTAGAGTATCCTACGAGCTTAAATGCTCAATGTTTCAGCAGAATACGGGCATGTCGGGGTTGTACGGCTCGGGCAGAAAGAGTTAAGAAAGATATGGATCATTTATGAGTGTAAAAGGCACTGAATCCCTCCTTTGCCTACCCTGTTTAATTTGGGAAATGAAAGGATGAGGCGCATGAAGTTATCCTTCCCTTCATTGCCTGGGCAATATTTAATTCATCAATGTATTGATTCTCCAATCGATTCTTCGATATATTTCCATCGTGACTCTAGCCTCTATGGATTCTTCTGTCTGAATGTTGGACCCTAAACCAAATCGAGCCAGCTATTGCAACTGAGGACAGACGAAATGAAGAGTAGTGATGTAAACTCGCACCTTGCCTATGCTTCCTCAGATGTCAAGAATACATATATCGGGGACTGGAGGACTATGGAGCGAAATTTTGGATCTATGAGAATAGGAGGCATCACCCTCCCTTCATCTGATACGCTAAAGTAACCAATTCGCACAGTTTGTGTCATTTGAATGCTATAGAACCAAACCTGTATTTTGGCAGAGAGCGAAATTCAGGGATTTGTGAAAGTAGAGGGGGGATGACGGGACCCACCCAGTATTATCGATTCTCATATGGCTGTTCAAAATTTCAGCTCCTTCAGTTAAACGTTATGGGACAGAATTCGATGAACCTCAAATAGGAAGACGCGAAAGTTTGACGGGGAGCAGCTGGTGCTTCATAAAATTGTTCGAATGAAGAGCGTGGGATATAGATGACGCATGCCATGAGTTACATATTTCCGATGTTCTTTTATTTCTAAGTGAAAAACTTGGTCAGACGATGGGGTTGACTGGCCAGATCTTCACAATGCCTTGGTTTCAAACATACCGATGTAACTTGACTTGTTCTCAAATTGTAGGACGAAATTGATCACAATCACTCGCTTCGATGGGTTAAACCTGTACGTTATGACATAAGATAAGGTGGAAATATTCCAGGTTTCAAAGTTCGCTTGTGAAACTAAGATCCCAGGCAGCACACAACGCTGGGCCCACATTGCAGTGGGGTGCTCGTGTAGATCCGACATAGGCGCTCAAGCGGCAGCCAACATTTGTCCTGTCTGAACGAGACAGCTATCACAGTTGTTTGAACAAGAAAGCCTCCCGCGAATGAAGTGAGATGGCGCATATGTAGCCACTATTTCAGTAGTATCTGGGAGTGACACGTTACGAGGCCCAATACTTTTCATGCGGTACAGACAAGGTAGTGAAGGCACTCGAATTCCTCAAGTCATTAGTTTAAACATATTAAAGACTCCAAGGAGCTTCGTGTCGATCATGGAGGAAGCATTGTTCAAATTGGGATCTGAATACATGAATGCAGAAAGTGAATGTCTCCAAAGATGGGGAAGGACGGAAGTAGTCCCACAGAGTAGAGAGTGTAACTAGTGGCGACACTCTGCTGGAATCCGATTCACATATCACAGGATATCACAGGGTTGCAATTTAGATGTCGCTATCGACCGAGCGTACGCACTTCAATAGCTTCTCCATGGCCAAGCAACGGACTCAAAAATACGGTCGTTTTACGTTGTAGGACTCTCTTTGAGTTGAATCCCCGAATGAGTCGATTCCCTGTTCCGCTGCCCCGAAGCACGCCTCACGGAAGCGCTCTTGATAACAAGCCACTAGATATCTATGTAATATTTAAACTTTCTTCCCCCCCATACCTCTTAGAGTGTCGCCTCTTGTTACACACTCTACACTATGGTGATACTCGTTGGAGTACTCCCAGTCAGACCGAGAGAGACTCTGTGGTAAGGCCCCTGTAAGGGGAACTAAAAAAAGAGTAAAAATTTCAAAGCTCACTCTAAGCCTTTAAGCGACTGAAAGTTATGCCGTACTTCAACATTTGATGCTAGTCCAACGTGGAAACGCGGGACAGGTACTAGTACCCCAGTACCCCCAGTACCCCAGTAGCATCCCGATATTGAATTGATATTGCCTGCCAAGGAATATACATCTTGGCCCAGTATTAGCACCAGTATTACCTGGTGTAGGTAAGAACTTGGTGGAGAGATTTCTATCTGCAGGACTAATACTACATGTACTAGTATAAACCCCATCCATTCGTGTCCCATGGATCGTCGGGAGACAGAGAACAGTAGAGTAATCGACCTTCCGCTAAATATATAATACTTTCAGTACATATCAGTGGTAAAATCCCCCCTTCCATGTATATGGAGTATCTGCAAGTTCGGCCCTTCATTTCCGACTCCGGGGAAGAAACTATCATTCTGCTCACACGATAAGGTAAAGGGTTGATAAGATCGCAGATATAATGAGATTAGTGAAACTCATTTCGGAAGAGTTAAGTTCTTCCTTTAAGGGCTTCTCATAGGGAATATGAGCTTTTTTATTGCCTGGGCTCCATGATTCCTTCTCAAATATGCGGATAACAAATTATGAAGTACCCGAGTTTATCGATTGCTATAATGAGACTAAGCGAGACATATGGCGAGGCACTGTGAGGGACGATTACAGGGAAAAAGGGATGGGTACTTCTGTGTACTGTGCGAAAAGACCCGAACCTCAATCTAGTGGCCTGAAGGAGAACTTCATATTTTCCAAACGTCCAAACCAAACGTCCAAACAAAAACGTCCAAGTGCGGTCGGGTACGTTGGATCATCGCGTCGGTCTAATTTTGGATCGACGATGGGATGGCAATATTGAGCCTATATTGGCAATATTGCCCGAGATGTAGGCAACATACTCAATGTAGGACCAGCATTAACCAATATCTGGTGCTATTGGGGGAGAGTGGACTGTTAAGGGAATAACTTCATGCCACGCTGAAAGGAGTTGGTGTACAAACAATTTTTTGTCAAGATCGCTCATCCCCTATTTGGTGAAGCCCTCTTTCCTCGACCCGCGTAGATTAAGAGTACTTTATGTGAAAAAGTGGATAGAACCACATGAGATTTCGTAGGAATGCTCCGTTCCGAGAATACTGCGAGATGCTAAAAAAAGACGGAAAGAAAGACATACTGCACGAAAACCGTGAGTTTCTTCTATTCATTCTTAGAAATACCGAGTCACAATAGACAATTAAGTCAAATAGACAGGTTTGGTGCTTTCAGGATAAGGTGCAATAGACCATATACTAAATGATACGCTTCTAATGGGAATTCCAAGGATATTCAAGTATATAGGTAATTACGTAGTGATGAAGGTACCGGATTTGGTAAAATTGAACACAGTCAGAAATATTAGTGGAGCCCCACAGCTTCAAACATAACCGTGTCAAAAGTTCAAGGCCATCCTGAAACGATTAAATATACGCCAACTGTCGTGCCAGCGAAGGTGTAGTTCAACAGTCCGATGAAGATCCGTGACGGCCCGGTCGCATTAGTGTTTTTCGTCTTCGCTAATGACTTCGTCAACCCATGGGAAGAATTTGGAACGGATGCGCGAGCCCACATGCTGAATGGCGTCGAAGACGGTGATGAGGGAAATCCCGAGGCAGACGCCAACGATTCCTCCGATGTTGGACAGAAGATCCACGAGTGTCACTTTCTCCTTCTCCAGGAAGTGAGGCACCTGCAAGGGTGTTCAACGATTCATTCGACGTCTCTTTTCTTCCACCACGAAGCGAGGAATCTACAGATGACTTCGTTAATATTTCTTTCAAAGAATGAAACAGCCTGCCAGGAGCGAGAGGAAAAGGCCACCAAAAATTAAAACGAGACGAAGATGATACGAGGAAATGGCGAGCTGCCTCGTGTAAGAAAAATTGAGGGGAATGTAGCGTCCTCCACGACTTATCGCCTCCCCCCCCCCCCCCCCCAGTCAGGGGCCAGGCCAAGGTACGAAGGGGTTGAAATTAATTGCTACTTCTCCTCTACACGTGTCCTTTCATCATTAACAGAGGAGAATGACAGAAAATTACGACAGAGACAAATGAGGACGGACTGGCGGCCTTCGTGAAATCTATGGCTTTGCCGCGATTCCGCTGTCAAGAGGGATCAGAGGTCGACCACTTTCCCCCAAATCTCCTGAATCCATTTTCGGTAACATCCTTCCGGCTTTCCGACCATTCAGCGTCCGAGTTTACCGTGACGTGGACAGACATGGAGAACAGTATATAAAAACTCGACTTGGGGGGTGGAGAAGGAGGAGGTAGAGGTTGGTGAAGGGTTCCGGACTTCGCTACAGTTGCTGCTGCTATCATCGGGCACCGGGTTAGGGTCCCTGTTGGTAAACCAGAGCCTTGCTATTTCTACTCGGTTGGAGCCGAGGTGTCTAAGCGCTGGTCGTAGCCGGGCTTGGGTGGACCTGGTTGGGGCCAGGTTCTGTTCCTTGCTGGTTGGAGCCAGAAGGGACGTATGGAAATAGCAAGGCCGAGATCGGATTTGTGGGCATGCGGAGGGTTGGAGCCCGAGTAACCCCTTCCGGTTTCGTTGTTTAGCCGTGATTGAACAAATCACGAGACTTCGCGAAAGTGCTGCATCGAGGGGGTGAGCTGAATCATTTCTCGTTCATTGAAGGGTTAAATATTCTTTCATTTTTGTTCATGCACCTTTTAAAGCGAAAGCTGTCAATCGCGAAGTTGAGCTGAGAAAGATCCTGTACAGTCTCATTTTGGGTACTTTGTATAATGAAAGTCTATATTAGAATAAACGAAATCCTGTGTGAAACCCAGTCTGTTGGAATCATTGTCTAACGGCTACTGATTCCGTCCGACCGATACGAACCATCCCAAAGGGACAATTTCTAATATCTTTTTTAATTTCAATAATTTTCTTGTTTCGCGACGGTCGAGGTAGTTTGCGGGTAGCTATTAAAGTACAGCGACGTACGAGTAATACAACCGGCCACGCCAGACGACCGCGAGCGTTACAGGAACAACGCGCCTGTCTAAGCCTTCAAGATGCTTTCCCCCCTCGCCTTCAGCTTCTCCGTTTCGCTGCGGGGCTCTCCTGACTCTGCAGATGGAAGTTTTCTAATATGAGCAACGAGACGACGGTAGGGGTGAGGAGCATTTTAGGGGCTGACTCCTCTTCCCACACATGAAAAGCCTTAAAATAAGTAAAGGTCACGGACGTACTCGTTTCGAGGGGAAAGTGATGATGAGTATGGAACGGCCATCATTAACATTATCTTGGAAGTCCTCCTTCCGACAGGCCGGGAATGGATCCACGAACATGCGATAATCTGTCACTTCGCATCTCTTCGGACAATTGCAATCGGTCAAGAAGTGGGAGGCGTTATCGTAGGCGACCTTCAACTTGATCAAGTGGATGGTTTCGTTGTCGATGTGCAGGCATTCCGGCTTCACCAAATAGACTTCCTTGGTCAAGAGAGAGGGATTCACGCATGGTAGGTCCGATTTCGATTGGAACTTTTCCCAGAAGCAGTTCTCCATGCACTAGAGAACACGTTTCAAAATTGTTTCCATTGCTTCAAAAATAAGGAAAGTCCTTTCGACTAAAACTTACCCTCGTGTAACTGTATCCCTCATCCAGAGTACACGGATCCTTCTTTTTGTTCAGCTTCTGAAGGACCTCAGGACGAATGGAGAGAGAAATGACGGTGTTGTTTCGAAGTACTAAACGCTCAGGCTCGAAGAGATTCAGATTCGTGAATTGCTCCTTCTGATCGTGGACCGATACTTCCATCTGCACAAATCATTAAAGGACAAGTGCAGGAGACCTTCCATGAATGCTCATTGTGCTTCATCTTCACTTAAACATAGAAGAGAAGGGGATTCTTCCCACCTCGATAGGTCGTGAGTTGAGTCTGGAATCGATGATCCTGTTGAAACTGAGACTGATATAGAATTCCGGCGGTCTGCAAGATCGCCCACCAATTTGAATTGCTTCTTGAAGGATGAGCGTGTAGCACTTGTAATACGATCGTATTGGGTTGCGAAACGTGTCCCCAAGAAACGTGCGCTCGATCCAATGTCCACGCCCTTTCGATCGCAACACGGAATGCATAAACATGAGATTATTTGTGCCGATTTAAATCCCTGAATGCTCACGGAACGAAAGTGGAATGATGGTTTCCCCGTTGAACGCCGACGCATTCCCAACGGTCCAAAGGAGGTGTGGATCGCCACGCACGATGTCCCCGAGAGAGACGGAGAGGTTCTTGAACTTCTCCGCCACCGTGGAATCCTTGAGGAATCCTTTGATGTCCTTCCACGATTCCAGGCCCATCGCGGACTCGGCCCTGACGGACGGCCTGGGGCACACGGTGACAGCCGGGGGAGACACCGTCTCCGTCTCTTTTATCTCGTACAGCGTGCTCGTCGGGAACGACTGGTATTCCTCCACCAAGGTTATCAACTGAATTTCAGTCAGGGGTTATCACTCGTGATCAGGCGACGATCATGAAAGTCGCGACGAATGACCAAAGATGTTGGCTAAAGTGTTGGGAAGTTTTGAAACATGATGAACAATGATTTAACATTTTTTCCCCCTGAAGTTTTAGGTGAACCCTAGGATTTACATTATCCGGTTGCATTTTGTATTGAGTCTTACGTGTTCACGTGCCCTTTACATGAACGTAATGTTTTTTAGCGGGTTTCTCCGCACGATCCTTGCATTTTCATTGATGGATCCATGTAGCTTTTTTTGAAGGGTCTTAGTTAAGCAAATCGGTAACAATTCATGGTCTGCCTTAAAGCAAGGGATTGAAAAGTTGGAAGAGGACAGGACGACTCCGTGTTTCCCCCAAGGTTTAAGTAAAAAGAGATAATGAAGGTTCCCTCTTGCAATTCGTGGATTCGTGGATATTTAAGCGAAAGTTCTCCTGAAGACATCGCGTAGGGCTGCAATAGTTGAGCTAACAACAGAGGAAAGCATGAATGGGAATCTAAAGAAACAGTCGGGAGACCCAGGTGCAAAAGACTGCAAGATCAGACTGCAGGCACTGGATGGACCTTCTGGGAAATTCGGGCATATGTAGGCTACTAGGAGCCAGTTATTCCCGCCCTCGGGGATTTTGGAACCAGGTGGAAATCCGTCCAAAAAGGGTTTCACGCTTAAAGGGAGATCCTCTTGCTTCTAAATCCACCTCTTATCCACCATGTCCTTTTCCCTAGTGGATGCAGGTCGACGTTTTATAAGGGCGGACAGTAAAATTTGCAGACATTCGTTATATTTCAGCAAGTAGCCATTGCAACTAACGTTTATACATGCGTACATTTTGCAATATATACAACGTCATTACCTCTTAGAGCATCATCACTTTTAGAATGAAACTTCCAGTTCTTTAGGGGTTGCCTAGAATGGCGTATTATCATCGTTTCCTATGTTCACCAGATCGTCGATGATTAATTGGTTGGATTCCTACCTGCTTGAGAGCAAGGACTGCGCATACTGTGATCACGATTGCTTTCACAGTTCCCTCGAACATTTGCGTCTTCCTTCGCGTTGGAAAGTCTAAAGGAAAATAAATAAATAAAAAATGTTCATTCCCTATTTTCATTTTTATATTCATTTTTGCACCCAGGAGAATAAATTGCATGAACTTGGAGCTCACCAATAGGTTTCTGAGAGGGGATGGCTATCTCCACCGTCTTCCATGCCTGGACTGGAATGGAACTCATTTTATGGAGGAATCTCACGCCTTTGGAGCCAGTATGGCAGGAACTCTTTCGAGGTATGCAGGTGCTTCCTCACTGATCTTCAGATATAAACGGCATTATTGACATGAGTTCCACTCGCAGCATTTGCGTTGAGCTTTTATTTACTCCTGCATTGGAGTTCATTGAGTAGCCCAGAACTGAGTAGATTTTTGAAATAAAGATTGAATTTACTTTCCTGTGCCTTGGAATGAATGAATATTAATTCCCGAATTTTCAAACGTGAAGTCATTCCAGTGCCACTCATATCTGGAGCTAATTGTTTGAATTGGGATCAATCTTTGAATGAGTTTACAAGGAGTATCACGCCAGTACCAGGAATTTTCCTCGAACCCATCTGCTATTAAGCAATTTTTTCTCTTTGCCCTCCCTCCATCGGTCACGCAGCTACCCCCCTCGTATTCCCCTCTATCCTTCCTTTGCATTCCCACCCCCTAACTCCCTTGTAAATCCACCCCCCTACCCCTTAGTGCATCTTTACTCCAAGTGATACATGTACCTTCGACTGAAGGCTCAGTGCGACCCTCCCAACTTCCTCGATCGATGTACCGACCGATGTAAGGCTCAAGAGAACGTAAAATTGTGTGCCAGCCCTCGATCCAGCTCCTCCAAAGAATTGTAAAAATCCAACCCCTGAAATCGATTTGGATACTCGCATAGAACCAAAACTCGCGAGATCATCGACGATGATACAAATCAATTCATCAAAATGGCGAACCCCAATCGATACTGCTGTTTGAAAGCGATGAGTCTGCTGCACCTTTTATCCGCATCAAACGATACTTAACCCTGATAGCATGTAACATGACTTCGATACCGGGATTTTCCTTCCAATCTAGGATTTTTGATAGAGCTATTGCTCAGTCACCTCCCCATCTCCTGAGACGGAATTTTAGATTTCATCCACCCGCTAGTATTTTATAGTACCTAGGGGATGAACCCGTCAGTTAGGAAGTGATTTTTCATCACCGAATCTTTCCTTCCGTCTACGACGAGATGAAATTCCAGTAATGAGCCACCTAGGACCAAGGAGTTGATGCAAACAGCAACTCGTATGAAATAAAAGTAAAGTGAAAATCGAAATTCTTGAGGAAGAGGTGTCGCAGTGGTGCCTTCAGCTCCTTTCGTGTTTTCTCAAGGGTTCTCCAGGGAATCGAAAAAGTAAATATACGATCGCATGAGCAAATTGTGCTCACCTTCAAGACTCTTCGCGAAAATTTCCCTTCGAGGCAGAACTTGACCGAGCGGAACCAAGGAAACCCCGTAGCACTGCTTTTCGAAATGCTTCTCGGAATGAAACGATGAGGAAAATCCTCCTCGTGTGACGCACCAGAAGCTGCTGCGTGTTTGGAGTTTCTCTATCGATCCAATTCCCTTATGGGGATGAAAATCCAATCGAGATAACAGCAGCTTCCGAGCTTGAGGGTCCTGTCAATATCCGCGTGAGACTCTATATACCGTATGTTATCGAAAATGTTACATAAATTATTACTCTATATCTTTCTTTGACAGGCTTCTACCAGAAAAGGGCAAATGAAAAGTAGACACAATTGGAGTTATTCGGAAGAGAGCGAGAGATTCCACACCCCCAAAAGGCCTGGCGGCACCTCAGCTCATATGGGCTATTTGTGATTATATGAACGCAGATGTTCGGGAACCTATTGATGAATGTCATGTTACATCAATTGGTGAGAGGTCTAGGACACAATTCGTGACAGTCAGTCAATCCTTTCCATCGAGAGAATGATTTTTTTGTGTAGAAACAGTCGGGTGTAGACTTGTGTGCGACTAGCGCAAAATGTAGAATATATTCCGCCCTCTGAAACCTTCGGTTGAAGACGGGGGAGGGAGAGAGATCGGCATTTGTCCACCATCTCAAAAATGATGAAATTTCACAAAAACAGCGACCACGCATTGCATTGTAATTGGTCGAAACATTGAAGCATTGCAAAAATGTTAAAATCGTTTCTTTAGTCTGATAATTTCAAAGTGGTAACTTGAAAATTGTGGCGTTCCTGTTTCAATTTAGTTATGGCGTAACAGCAAATTTTATTTTATCCTCATCACTAACGGCATCTACGAAGTGGAATGGGGCAGTATGCCTCTCTATGCGTCTTGGATTCCTTGGTGGTGCCCTTTTTAAAATTCATGCTTCCTTGGATTCCAAATAAAGGAGTTTCGCATGAGTCTCATCCTGAAAGGAAGAGCGTTCTGTAACTCGATTTAATAAAATCTTTTTGAGTGTATTTTACGACAAGTCGTAGAAAATTGCATCACGATGTGATGTGTGCAAATAGGTGAGTATCTCCTACTGATATGCAATATTTGTCAGCAGAAATGTTTAACCCTTTTGGTACTGAGTGAAATAGTACAAATCATTTGTTTAAACCGGTTAAGCAGTCCAAGGAAACTCCTTTTAATCTTGGATTAAGCATGGTTCGAATTGGGGCTTCACCGAGCTTCACTCGATAGGTTATGACCCAAGGTGTACTGGGTGGTTAAAAAAATATCAATATATTTATTTCAACATGCTGTAAATCAGGCTGCAATGCCTTGATTTGAGTAAGCTTTTAGGCACACATGAAGCAACTCTTTTGCAGCAGAAATAAAATTACATTTTATATCACGAGTTTTCTTTTTGTTTCAAAAGGATGAAAATGGCCGCCTCCATCCGGAAAACTGTTGCAACGGTCACCGGCTGCCGTTTTAGTTAGAGCAGCGACAGCTGTTGTCAGTAAGACCAGATTTTATTTTTTGTATGTGTGTTTTAGATGTGTTTCTTTCTTTTCACACATTTTTTCTTTCTAAAACAAAGCAATGCCTAGCTACTCGCATACAGACTTGGTGGTGATCAGAACCTTGCGAGTTCAAAAGGGAAGCCAGAAGAAAAATGAATTTTCTGATAAAACAAACTGGTCAAGAAGTGGTCTTGAAGGCGTCATTCGGAAAGTTGATGAAACAGGATCGGTAACTCGAAAGCAAGGTAGTGGAAAGCCCAAAATTCAAAGAACTGAAGAGAATGATGAAAAAGTGAAAATGCTCTTGTTGAGTCAGAAGGATCAACCGGGAAGTTTGTTTTACCAGAAAATTCAGTCATCATTCTCGGGCAAGATCTTGATCACTGCCAAGTCTTCATGCGAGTAGCTAGGTATTGTTTTGTTTTAGTAAGAAAATATGTGGGAAAAGGAAGAAACACATCTTCAAACATTGATACAGAATATGAAATCTGTTCTTATTGACAACAGTTGTACCTCCTCCAAATGAAAAGGCATCCGGTGACAGTTGCAGCAGTTTTCTGGATGGAGGCGGCAGTTTTCATTCTGATGAAATAAAAAACCCGTGATATCATAACATATTATATTATATCGGCTGCAAAGAAGTTGCTTCATGTGTGCCTAAAAGCTTACTCTAATCAAGGCATTGCAGCCCGATTTACAGCATGTTGAAATCAATGGATTCGTTTTAACCACCCACCATATTCATTGTCAGGCAATATTGATTCGATGTTGGGTGCTACTGGGGGAGGGACCAACGTCGGCAGCCCACATCGAAAATGTGGAATTCCAACATTGGCCCAACGTGGGTGTGCTACCGGGGTAGACTATCAATTCAATAACATGTTCAGTTTCGTAGTCACATGCAAGAAACAGTTTTATACCAAAGCGATTTCGCTTTGATGGAATGTACAGATTGAAGGATAGTCACCCTTTCCACCTGATTAAACTCTCATCAATACGGATATCTTGGAACGGGTAAAAGAGCTCATAGAACTTTTCCTTCAGATGGCTGAGAACAGGCTTTATTTTATACTGCACGTCACCTTCGTCCATCTGTCCTTTTTCTGAAAAGGGCAGAGTGGAACGGAACTGAAAGAGCTTGTCACGGTATATCCACATGTTGGAGCGATGTCCACCCAAGGGAAAATCCATCTGGCTTGAAATAGGGTAAACAACCCCAGCTTTAGGCCACGCTGATACTTCATCCCATAGTTCGTGGACACCTTGTGTGCACACCGGGAAACACTAGTAATAGGTCCTCGTACGGGAAGATGTTGATAGAATGCTTGAAAACGGCCGACGAATTATGCTGGATTTAAGCCTCACTGGCCAACAACTGGAGACCGGCCAGAAACCGGGGTGCTTACCCTATACCTTTTTCAGACGATTCTCAGGCCTTCCTGCAATGACGCTAACCCACACTCCCCGAAGGATTCGTTATGCCTGGGGTGATGGAAACAGGGAGAGCGCACGGGCCAGCCGATGAGCTGAGGGAAGCGGAACAGCTCCAGCTGCCGATTCTGGCCCGTCTAGGAGTTTCCGTTTCCTCCTTAGTCTGGCGTCGTTAAGCACAAACCGGTTTCGATTCCATTCGTGATGGCACGACTGCAAGAGAAAGATGCGAAGAGGTACTTGCTCATTAATGCAAGACCGAATGGAAATTTCGGTCTGTCAGCTCGTCAGGGTAAGGTCGTCCCTTCTCGTGTACTTTTGCACCACCAGTCGATGGAGCCAGGTCTCAAACGAGTCGCGTTTCCTCAATTTTTGGATGAACGAAGTGCCTTCATCGGCCCGGACAATGAGTTCATTTTCGTGCTGGACAATGCTCAGGTGCACGAAAGGGATATTACTCGATACCCATCCCACTCCATTCGATTCCTCCCCCCCCTACTCCCTACAGTCCTTGGTTAAATCCCATCGAATTTACGTACTCGCCCTTCAAAGCAGGAGTGAAGAAACGGATCGGGGCGTTGCAGGCCCCAGTGGCTATCCCTCGGTTGGCAGCCACAGCATCCCAAGTAACACAAGATATTCCAGCAACGTTTAGGAAATGTTGATGAACAATGTTGCATCTATGTGTAAATGTCCAAAACGTCAACGTTCCTCAAATGTTGCGAAGGAACATTGCATTTACGTTGACATTGAAGCAATGTTTTCTCAATGTTGTACAGCAACTTGCAACATAGAGCAACATAGGCAACATTACGAAAACGTTTCATCAATATACTGTGTTACTTGGGATGGAAGACTCTTACGAGATATCGATGCCAAATGAAAAAACATCTGTGAAGAGTCGATTCGCAACGTGAATACGGATGTTTCGTGCAGAAATGCAAAAGAGCATTCTTGTCAATACGGCGTTGGCCAGAAATACCATTCAAGAACGAAGGCATTTTGCTTTTCGGACTCTTGCCGTCAGGATTTTTAATTATCCTCGGCGTATGATTTGGCCTCGTAGTCTCTTGGTTTCTCTGTCTAACGTTAGGTAGACTGTAGGAAGGTGATACGAGACGAAACGGCTTACATTCGCCCCTCCTCGCCCTCTTCTCCATTCCTTCATTCGCTCCTGCGTTCTCCTGAGGGCATGCGGGTTACCTGAACGGCAGGTATGCCTGAAAAGATATACATGTGCGCGAATGGTTAGGTCAAGTTCTACCTGATTCCGAATCCACCCCCTATCCACGTAGCTGAACAACCAGGTGGATAAGGGGTGCCGGTTTTCTAAGGGAAATATCGATGTTTTTGGAGCAAAATTTGTATTCTTTTTCCACGTGTCACCTGTGCGTGGTAGTTTTGGGGGCTGATCCGAACTTTCATCAGACATTTCAGAATATTCACTTTCGCTTCCTTCACTGACAACTGCATTATCAGGTATTTCACCTTCTGATTCATCAATCTACGACTAATTACTTGCTCAGAATCACCTTGATTGATGGCTTCTTCAATTTCTTTCTCAGCGACACGCAGACGAGAACTCTTTCCTGTAGTCATGCTGCCGCCTCACAGGGGCTTCTCAAGTTTTTCTTTTATTTATTTATTCACTCTTGGAGTACAACAGTAGATGGCAGCACACACAAGTAGGCATGAATTCCACAAACGTTCATAAGTAGTTTTGTGACAAACGAATCCATAATTTCGTAGGAACAAAGAGTTGAAAACCAGAAACGAATGTATACGTTCTTAGGCCTAGAGACCAGTATATGCTGAACGTAACTCTTAGGTTCATAGAACCGAAGGGTTAAAGGTCTGTACAGCATTCATTAGCTTCCAATCCCGATGTGCATCTCCACACGAAAAGCTTCTCTGGGATATTATTCTTAACGGTACCGATTCTTGCCTAACGAGTTCCTGGATGCCTCGAGCTGGAATCCCATTGGGACCGGTTGCCTTGATTACCGATTACCTGCCATCGGCTTTTCTTTCCTACTCGTGATCTTTCCCTCGGTGATGATTATATCCTTGAAACCCACCGAGGTGTCTTCCGTCATCGTCGGGAGGTCGTGGAATTCAATCGTGAACGCTGGCGCAATGAAATCGTTAAGAATCTTTTGCATCCCTTCGCTATCTGTGGGGAAGTTCCCCTCGGCGCCCGAGGGCAAGTCCACTCCTACCGCTGCCATTCCGATAAAAGGCCCAAGAATCACTCTCGGTCTCAATACCTACCCTCTCCTCTACCTCCATTTTACCGACTTTCCTGCTTCAGTGAGCGTGTAGTTTCCCTAAATTCCTGGTATTCCGCTCGATCACCCGAGAGGTTGTAGTCGTACGTTTAAACATATCAGTATATAACTTATCGCACGAGTCGTAAAGAGACCAGAGAAGTATAGTAAATTATTAATCAGGCATCAATGTGCGCACGATTATTTTGACTCAAATGCATCATCGAGGAATCATACCCTGTTCGTGTGTATATGCGTGCGAGTACCACATTCAAGGAAATGCAATATGAGATACCGCCAGAGAAAGGACTTGTGCGTACGAGCACAGAGATGGGACGAGGCCAGAGATACGCCGAGTCGGAGACAAAAAACGAAATGGACTGCGATTGCTTGTGGAAAGCCCCGGAGTCAGTGGAATAGTCTTGGGCAGTCTCAGCTAGAAGGATATTATTAGAAGTCTCATTCAGAAATTAGGGAAGAGAATTCATTCACGTGCAATAACCATTATCACTCAGTTTAAGGTGTTAAAAGTGACAAAATGGGATGTCACCCGATGTCATCGGTTCACATCGTCGTAATGGATGAATGGAAATGGCCCTTTGGGAGAAGCTTCCTGCAGATGCGTGAGGAAATCTCTTCGATGATGTCGAAGACGGTGATGAGGGAAAGACCGAGACAGACGCCGACGATTCCTCCGATGTTGGAAAGGAGATCGACCAGGGACACTTTCTCTTTCTCGAGGAAGTGAGGTACCTGTCGGGGAAGAGAAGGGTTCTTTCAAAGTACCTTTCTACAATGCAATGAAGGAGAGAGGGTCTCGGGTCTTATAGCCGGGTATGCCAGACATTACAGTACTAATAATTTTTTTCCCCGAGAGTACAACGCCTATAGAACGGGGAAGTTGGGCTCAATGATGAATCCCATCGAGGACACCAACATCCGATTCAGTCAAGTGGGCTGGCATCCCCTTTGTCGCAAGGGGGGGAGGGGGGGCGGATATTTTTCACGAGAGTACGCACGGGAATGACTCCGCGAGGAATGGAGAACGCGATTTTGGTGACACAACTAACTCGGTCGACGAGAAATTCTTGAATGCGATAGGGAAAAGGAACTGACTCGTTTGGAGGGGAACCGGAGGAGAACCCAAGAGAAGCCGGAATCTTCCACGTTTCCGATCGGCGGCCGGGAAGAGGCAGGGGACGAATCCGTGGAGATGTGGTATTCCGTCACGTCGCATCTCTTCGGACAGTTGCAATCCCTCAAAATCCGGGAGGTATTCTCGTAATATTCATGCAATTTCTGCAAGTGTTTGTATTCGCTGTCGACATCTTCACATTTCGGCTTCGTGAGATTGGCTTCCTCGGTGAGAAGAGAGGGGTTCACACACGGGAGTCCTAGGTCCGACTGAAACTTTTCCCAGAAGCAGTTCTCCATGCACTGCAAACCCAATGTACTCCAAGTCATATTGAGAATTCCTGTAAAATCCCATTTACAATGGAACTTCACTCACCCTCGTGTAACTGTATGTCTCATCCTGAGTGCAGGGATCCTGCTTTTTGTTCAGTTTCTTAATTACTTGAGGACGAATCACGAGAACGGTGTAAGTGTTGTTCAGTAAGACGACACGCTCAGGCTCTAATACATTCAATTTCGAGAATTTCTCCTTCTGATCGTGGACGAAAATTTCGACCTGCAAAGAGCACGTGATGTCTGTTAAGGTACAAAACCATTCCCGTTTTCCTTTTTTTGCAATATCAATTTAGTTCGCTTATTTAATTTGTAAGGCATATTTGTTCGTACACATCAATGGATTTCTTTCCCACCTCGTCACGTCGTTGGCCCAACTTCGAATTGGCGACACCTGGGAATCTGAAGCGAAAGAAATATTTCTTGCAAGATTTTCCGCCGGTATACATGTTTTTCCTGGAGAAGAGTGTGAAGCACTTGTAATAAGATCGCAATGCATTTTCACAGGTATCCCCGTAGAAAGTGCGCTCGCTCCAATATCCACCGCCTTCCGATGAAAAAAACTCAAATCGTATACAGGACTCATCGGATTCCAAATTTTCATGGGAAATCCCCGAGCGTTCACCTTTCAAGAGTGGTATGATGGTTTCCCCATTCACGGTGGACATATTCCGTTCGAGAACGTCTTTCCACATACCGTAATACTCCAAGTCGAGAAAAGAGATGGAGGGCTTCTTCAAGTTCTCCTCGTTTCGCGTCCATCCGTTCACGAACGCATCCGTTGCCTCTTGGAAACTGGTATTCCTCTTGGAATGATCTTTGACGGACAGCTTCGGGCAGAGGGTGAACGCCGGGGCCTCGATCATCTCTGCATCCTCTATCACGTAGAGCGTGTTCGTCGGGAAGGACAAGTATTCATCGACCAGCAATATAGCCTGTAGGTACATGAAGATTCTTCGCGATGACAGAATGAGCATGGAAAGGAAAAGTGCGCGACGACCATCTGCAATTGAATACGCTGTTCAGAAATAAACAAAGAACTATGACATTCTGCCAAATCGCAATTGATACGAAGATTTAAAGCGACTTTTCGGAATAACCAAAATCACCTAAACGCTAAAAACTTGAATAAAGTATATTGGTACCTGTTTGAGAGCAAGTGCTGTGCATGCCACGATCACGATCGCCTTCATGGTGTTGCGGATCATCTGCATCCTCCTTCCTATTGTGAGGCCTTCCACATTATTTTTTTCTTTTTATCGACTCCTCGAATCGTGAAGGACACTGCATCGACTTCATGCTCACCTTTGGTATTTCGAACTGGGATATCTTTCACAACCATTTCGTTCTTCCTTCCCTGGACTGGAGTGCAACTCATCGTGATCGAGGTACCCGATGTTTCAAGACCCGAACTTCCAGCCGCTCACCTGCGGAAATGAAGAATTACTACAAGAAAACTCTACCGATTCGTGGAAATCGAAGCAGTATGTGAAACTTGTTGGGAGAAATGTTCATCGGAAGCGAAGGTCTTCATATTGTTTAATAATATGAGTGTCTTCTGTGAACTATTCCACAACACAAGCTAATAAATAGGCTCATTGACATCGGCTGCAAGCTCCATGGATCCACACGTGATCCCGCCGCTATTACCAAGACATCAATAGACTCTTCCGATTCTCGAAACGTTTTATTTTAGGCTACATTTCACACCTGCCTTTTTAAAATCGAGAATAAACTTCCTTCAAAATGCGAAATGATGGAAGGAACGAACAAGAATTCACGAAGAGCATTTCTTGAAAGCAGTAGTTCTGAATACATTTGAAGTAAAAATAATTTGGGGAGTCTGAACATATAATGCTCCTCTCAGATTCTACCTGAGCAGATGAGAATGGAGGACTGGAATCACCATCGATCAACTTCCACTCACCTCCAAAACTTGTCGCACCAGGTCCCGTGTTACACCGATGAATCGTCGAGGCAATCATGCCTCAATTCTCATATTCCTAAACTCAAGTCTCCTGTATGGGGCATCAGAAATGGAATGACCGAGGAATGCTCCTCGCGCGATCAATCCGAAGCTGCTGCCTCATCGAGTGTAACTTATCGATCGCCTTCACTTCCGACGATTCCACGAAACTGATGGAATAGCTGCCATTGACGTGTTAAATTGCACGTTCCCTGAAATAGCGGTCATGCTGATGTCACCTAAATGATTCACGAAAACGCCACGCCTTCGGAATGTGTCGTGTAATGCACTGGACCGTCCGAATGCTTTTAGGAAAATCGAAGGACATGATAGAGATGGGATTATTTATTTAAAGGCAAATTCCGTTTCTATTCTATTGCACTCTCGTTTCACCCGACTTTACTTCAGTTTTTACGGCAAACACGTCGAATTAATTCTCAAACTGAACAGAGAAGCAGACATCCCCAAATGTTAAGTCCGAGGAGTGATTTGAAAAAGAAGTTCTTAGAAGCAGTGAAGGACGGACAACACGTATTTCTTGAGCTTCGCTATCCTGAGAGAATCTCGTGCAAAATATGATAAATAGGTATGTGCATATATATACATACGTCCATGAGCACTTTGTCCTGTGGGAAATGTATGTTCTGCGATCTTCAAGACGTAGGGTCTAGTCCATGCTCATGCATTCACATAACGGGTAAAGGGGCTGAAATTCCCATGCATCCTTTTCGGTAGAGGTTCCTTCAATTTGAAAGCACCTATGAGATCTTAAAATGCAATAATTGACGTTTTATCGATAGAGTCCGGAGGGAGTTCATGACACGAGGTGAAAAACCTGAAGGTTGCATTAAGGTCTCGGCAGATCAAACGAGACGAGAGAAAGTTCAGATTCCTCGTTTAAAATCCCGGCTGGAAACAGTTATAATTTCCAGCTGGACTCTAGCTGTAAATTCGGACCCATTCCAACTGGGTAACAGCTGGAAAGTATTAATCTCCAGATTTGTTCCTAATTGCGACATCATTAGCGAAATGAGAATCTTTTTCTTGAATATTTTTTTCAGAGGTCCATCAACAAGAGCAGCTGATTTTCAACTGTAAATCTAGCTACGTTCCTGGTGTAGGGTCTTCTATATGAAATTTCAACTGGAAAATTTCAAACTGGAAACAGCTATTAAAACCAGCTGCCATCCAGTTGGAAAATTCCAGCTAAGAAACAACTGGCGCCAACTATTTTCCAGCTCTTTGCCAGCTGGAAATGGTCCGAATTTACAGATTTGGCCCAGCTGGAATATTCCAGCTGGGATTTTAAACTGGGTTGATACTCGTGGTCCTTTGCTTCCTGGCTTGGCCAAATTTAACCTTTTGAACATGGCCTGTATACGCTTCCACGAACAGTCCCTCGTTCCGATTGTCTATTATGGATCCTCGATCCGCAAAGGCATAAAAGTGAAGTGTGAGTTATAGACGACTCGGGAAGGCTGGACGCGTCCACTGAGTCCAGTTCTTCGGTTGCTATGGATACGGCGGATCTACGGAATTAAAAAGTGAAAGCGAGAGACCGATTGCATTTTCTGTCATTTTCCCATAATATTTATGGGAAAATTATTCCAAATGCATTTTATCCCAATTCTAACAATGCCAAGTTCGAGGTTAACGCTGAATTGCCTCACGAGAAATAACCATTTGACGGGAGGAACAATGCACACATGGCTCAAATGCATACCTCGTATATCGGGAGATCTGTACGAGACTAAAAAGAAATCTTGGAATTTATTTGCTTTAAATCAATTCCTCTACATACAAACCGTTTATTTCTTCAAAATCGCAGATGGTCGAGCCCAAGCTCAGGTCGATTTGGCGTGGAGTGCCTATCAATAAAATAGACAAGAAACGTTATTCTAAGTGAAACTCTTTTCTTGTCTTTCTTTCCGAAGTATCTTTAGCCGCACGCGAATATTAGACCAAACTGCTCAGGAGGAGGAGACAAATCGATTGATATCATATACGACATACAACAAATTCAAGTGAATTTTGAATAACCCTGAACAGGGTTGTGCAAAAGTTCCCGTACACTTTGAAAATAAAATGTTTTTCCTAATCAACGGATTTTTCGTGATTCTGATGTGTTTTTGTTTAATTCTACGGACGTTATTAATGCAAAATGTTTTCATTATAGTAAAATTCAGTCTTTATTCGAATTTTTTTCTCTGGAGCTATGACGCCTAAAGAGAATCGAAGCGCTAATCAAAGTGTACTGGAACTTTTGCACAACTCTGTATATAGCGAGGACAAGGAGCAGAGGAGGTTCTCCTTTTCCGTAGCATTTTATTTTATATGATTTTTCGATTTGCATTTCATTGCATCTATGACAAGATACGTGGATGCTTACGATTGCGTAGGAACGGCAATGTCGACCTGGTGAAGAAAACAGGGTAGATAGAAGTGGTATTGCTCTGGACACTGAGAGTCTCACCGAAACGGTGGTGGATTGTGAGCCTCATCCTCCTTGCAGAAGCTTCTGTGCTAATCCTTCTCTCGTCTGATCTTCTGTCTCATATTGATTGAAGCAAAAGCCCTTAGCATCTTGAGCATCACATAAAAGAGAACTCCATCTAATCGACAGAGAGAGACGTTGACCGTTCCCCCTTTCGCCGCAGCATACGTTATTGTAGGAATAATTTAGTAATAAATGCATCATTATTTTGAAAGGACTTGTCACTCTCCTTGGCAACGGAAAAGTGGCTAGGTGCGTAAGTGGCTAAAAAGGAACTTCTGCAGGCTTTTGTGAAGTAGTCAAATAGAGGCTGATGTAATGCCTACGAATATGAGAAATTTTCCTACTTGGACTCCTTTGTCATCCACGGCAGCATTAACCTGTTGAGGGCGACGTGCCTCATATGAGGCCCGAACGTAGTCTTGCGAACGGGGACTACGTGCCTCATATGAGGTATTTACATTTTAAAAGGATCGATTCTGGGGCTTTATGGAAGTTCAATGGATACTTATTAGTGCATATATTCATTAATATTGCTCATATATCAAATTTGCATTTTTTTTAAGAAAAAAAAACTCAGGCCCTGGGGTACTGCAATGGCCAATAAACCTAGTCCTCAACAGGTTAAGGGTCACTCCGTCGTGGATATGGTGAAGTTGGACGATCGGCCCCTCCCAACCTATCATCTCTCGAAGGACTGAAGCAAAAGACATGTTGATCCCGCCCTCGTCAAGGGACGAAATGCCTGGTCACGCTTTTCCGATCTACAGCATTCAAGTCGATCCATTCAAGAACTTCGAGTGCTAGGAAAAATTGCTTAAGTTTCAACTGAATTTTGCAAAAACCAAGTTGCACATGAAGCTTCACAAAGTAATGATTTCCCTCCATTCTGCTTAATGATCGGATTTTTTAGAGGCCTTATAGGGACTTCGACGTGAAGAATATGCTAATCCCCACCATTCCCACTGGTGAACCCAGTTCTGCGACCTTGCGTGCTTCCATAGGAAATACAATAATTTTCATTATCCACTTTTACCAAGTTGTTGTAATGCAATTTCTACCTAGATCTCTACATTTTGCGCAATACTTCGAAGTAGTGATGTCTTTCTGAAGCACAACTATGGATAAAGATACCGTCCGATGAGCGTCACAATTTTATCACTGTTAGTCTACTACTGAGCAATTGAAGTATTTGGCAAGTCTTCTTTGCATTTGAGTCATCGCTACCATTCAGCAGACTAGACTTTGGCATCTCTGAGGTTTCTTTCTTCCCTAATCTTTGTTGGTCTTCATTTACTTCTCACAATCACGATCGTGAAGAGGAATCGATAAGATTGACAATATTAGAATCTCACTTGAGGGAAGTGTGTTTATGCGGGACGCGGACTCAAGCCCTTTTCAATAAAGTGCGTTGGATGAAATGGTATTCCATAACACGTTGTCCAGCTTTATTATAGTGATGCATCAAGCTCGATACCATTCATGGAACTAATTAGTATGCACACTAATGTAGCGCACTATTCATCGGCATCAATAGAAAGGGGAAACACGGCCAAAAATGATCCATTACGTACTCCGAGATGGACAGGAGAACATTTTGCCAACGTTGAGGAAAAACGCCTCATAACCTCACATCAAAGCGACGCAGTACACGAATGCATTCTTATTTTGAAAAATCCCTGTTTTGTTGAAAGGTGAAATTTCTCCAATGATGCGTTACGGAGTTGAGTTACGGAGTTGCGGAACCTAATGCGTTACGGAGTTGAGGAACCTAATGCCGCCTCTTAGTGCGTTCTATGATTATGCATTACTGCACTGCAGACATAGCAGGAACATCGTAATTGAAAGTTAATTCACTTGCTGCCCTTTCGCGCTGTTTGGGAGATTTCAATTAATGTCCTGAATTCCTGGAAAAGTTCAGGGAATGCATAATTTGACACGTCGTTGATCGCTCCAAATTCTGTAAATGTGAACTGTCAAGGAACGTCCCCGAGAACGTTCATGGAACATTGGCAACACATGAAACGTTCATCGTACATTTATTAAACGTTCAGGTGCCACATGGGAAAATTGAGTGGTCGTTTAATGCTATGTTATGTCGATTGTCATGATCTTTTTCCAAAAGAACGCGATTGATGGACTCATCTGATTCTATAGTGTACCTCCCTCGCCCTCGCAGGCCTCAAATGATGAATATGCCGCAGATGAATTTGTTTCATTCCGTTTAACTGGAGGCAGCCGTCCTTCATTCAGCTTCTTTTGACCCTATCATTGGAGTTTCTCCCATTCATCCGCATGGTTTCACAACTTCGTTGATTTTGCATCACGACTGCAGAACCCGAAGTGAGCTGATCTGTAGGCCAAACTGACGACAGAACCCTGGTGTCAACTTGGTCAGCAGACGGCTGAAAGATAATGAGACTCCGTAGAACTTTTTCCTGATATTCGCTTGAAAATTATTTTAAATTCGTATTCATTGCAAAATGGTATATCCCGAAATTGAGATGAGCTCCACTGTCGACACGATTGATGTCATATTTAGCCCATTTATTGACAATATTTGACGGGAAAATTACATTGTGTCTGTTTTTGACTCATGTCACACGGACAGCTTTTAGGTGTGATCATGTCGTTTCATCCTCCAAAATAGGAATTGTCTCCTCAGTCATTGAAGGGTGGGCTAAGAAATTGGAGGAAATTGCAATCCATTGGTAAGGAGTTCATTGCAAGAATAACCAGAATTCATAGAAACATTTAGCTGTTCTCGGAGAGAATAAGGACCTAGGTATGGTAATACAATCTCTCATTGATCAACAGGAACTGTGCAGTTCCATCAACGACAAGACACCGGGGGGTTCCAGCATGCAGAACCTTAACTCCACATGTTCGAGACTTCAGCGTTACAGATGACCATGTCTTGGGGGAAGGAGTTACAAACAACTGTTAATTGCCATGTAGTTATTTGGAGTATCGCATGCTTCATGACCACGAGGCGCATTGAAAGGGAAACATCACTCCCTAGTTTTTAGTAAAAGCAATGCTAGATTAACTTCCACGTTTGTGGGGCATAGAGGACCACCGGGAGAGTGGGGCTGACAATAAATAACATTCGTTGATTGAACTGTGAAATATGACCCCATGGTAGTCAGCATGACTTCCATGTTATATTGCGCTTCAAAAGAAAATAAAACAACATCTCTCTTCTGGCTGGCCTTGTAGGACTTTTCGCATTTAAGTGTTATTCATCCTAATTGCTCATTTAAGCAGTATTTCAGGGATTATTAAGCGGCTGTAGACATTGATATTGTTATAGGGAGGATGCCATGAATAAAGACATTCAGGTGAAACTAAATTTAGGAAAATCAGGCGATAGAATAGTCCACTTTAAGAGATTAAAAGTCACGCATGCGTGCCAATGAATGCATATACCCATACATTCATCATGCACAATGCATATTCACGAAAGCATATGCATATTGTAGCACTACCTCCAAGGATTATTGAATTTCATCTCTGACACTCTCCGTTTCATGCGAAATGTGCCCACCTTTCTGTCCGCAAGTTTTCAATGTTATTTATGCGTTTTGTTCACATGGTCGGAAACCTAAAGGCGAAACACTAAAAACACTTTCAAAATACCCTTGGAATCGTACAGGAATAATAGTGGTTTGCATGAAGAATCAGATGAGGATGAGGCCACTTCAATTTTCGTTGTCTACTCCACCGATGGTCTCATTTCTTTCCAGTCAGATTAGTCTCTGATGAGTGAGGAAATGTGCTCGGCGACGCCGAAAATGGTGATGAGAAAAACGCTAATGCATACGCAGACGGTTCCGAATACGTTTGCTATCAGATGCAGTCGAGTCACCTTCTCCCTCTCCGAGAAGTGAGGCACCTATAAGAGGAGGCGAGCATCGATCGTGTCATTTCTTACGACGGAGGGAAATTATTCGGAAAGAAATACTTGTCACAGACTCTTTTAGAAGGGAAGTTGAAGACAAGATGGGCTGTGTCGTCCTTCACATCCCCAAACTCCCGTTGGCAACCGGAGGTCTGATCGATGAAGATTCCGTATTCTGTCATCTTGCATCTCCTCGGACAGTCGCAAGCGGACAACAACCGAGAAGAATTCCGTCCGTTGAACATCTTTAATTTCTCCAGGTGCTCCTGTTTCTGCTTGAGATCTTTGCATTCTGGCTTCGTCACATTCGCTTTCTTGTTCAGGAAAGACGGATCGACACAAGGCAGATCAGTCTTTGATTGGACCCTTTCCCAGAAGCAGTTCTCCATGCACTGCAGATGCCAATATCCAACGATGCCATTACATTCGGGCGAATTTTATTTTTAAATGACTGCAATTATCGCAGCTCGACTCACCCTCGAGTAGCTGTAGTCATCATCCATGATGCAGGAATCGTTTCTTCTGCCCCGTTTCTGAATGACCTCAGGACGTAAGAGGAGATGGGTGACCTTGTCTTGCAAGAGAATTTGCTGGTACTCAGAATTTAACAATTTCGTGAATTGTTCTTTCTGGTCGTGGACATACACTTCCATCTGTCCGAATCACATCAAAAGAGTTGCAAGAATTTATTTATGTAAATTTACCATTCTTCAACTTCGCATTTTCCAAAATGAAAGGATCCTTCCCACCTGGTGGAAATCACTGATCGCATTTAAATCGAGGATGAAGCGGTTGGAACTGCAATTTTTGAACCCGGTAGACACGTTTCCATCGAAGAAAAGCGTGAAACACTTGAATCGATCTCCTCCCAGTGAGTCGTTCGTGGTATTTGCAACAAATACTCTCTCACTCCAATACACCCCTTCTCGATACACCAAAACGTACGCATACAAGAAAGAGTCTTCTTAAAACCATTATTTACGTATATCTGGTGGATATTCTGGAATGCTAACCTCTCGAAAGCGGAACGACGGTTTCCCCGTTGACCGTTGACCCATTCCGAAGCATGAAAGGTGACACGACGCTAGATGCGTGCTCAGACGATTTCACGGACGGTTTAGCACAGAAGGTGAAAGCTGGAGCCCGAATCCCGTTAGCATGTTTCAACGCGTAGAATGTCGTGCTCGGGGAGGAATTGTATTCCTCGATCGCTTCCATAATCTATACATTTCGATATCGGGACATGATGATCGCGTGATTTGATGATCGTGCAATGGTATATAGAGAGAGGAACGTTAGAAATCGTATCGTGACCGCGGTCGATGAACATTGGGCTGCAGAAAGAAGATGTGGTCGTTCGAATCAGCATCTTCCAGTTTTAATTCAATGCAACACCATCGATGTATTTGCATTACTTGCAATTGCCACAGACTTTACGATATAAATTTTTGGGAGAATTATGAATTTCCTGCTTTTCGATTAAACATTTGTGGACGGGATCTACGAAAATTAATTGAATCAGAACTATTTATTTAAAATCATTCAAATTATTTATTATATGCAATTTTTTACAAGTTTCGTGACACTAAGTATTCCATAAAAATTTTATTTTTCACCCTTCCAAGTTTTTGCATCTCCCTAAGTGTATTTCCCATCGCCACCGAAGAACATGTTGAGAATTTTAAATGTATGTTCAAAGCATCTTCATACCTGCGAAACAAGGAACGAACGGCTGCGCCTATCCGTGCGCAATGAAAACGCCCTCTGTGGCATTTTGAACATTTGAAATTCTTCATTTAACCCATTGAGACCTGGCGTCCATTCCAATGGACATTGCATTTACATTGTGTCTAAGGCAATTTCTTAGGATTCTCGTGGCTTTGCGCTCCACATTACGCTACAATGGGTACAATTAGGCATGACTCAAATTTATTAGAAGCCTTCTTTCGCCCATTAGTTTTTTAATATTCAGTTATGAAATTAAGTGCTTAGTATATAGCATATGGTATGATATGATACATTTATACAAAATATGAAAACTACATATAAAGCATGACACTTTCGATTACAATCACGAAAAAGCTCAAAGATGCAATAAAAAGGATATTATTACGATAGCGGCTTTAATTCAGGTCTGAAAGGATTAAGATCTATTCCATGTGAGACAAGTTTCAACGTTCGCGGAACGACAACGATTGCATTAGCTTCGACGGCGGTGACGCATGAAACTCATTCATGATGAGAATCGAAGAATGCATGGACCGTGCTCATGGTGTCGCAATAGACCATTTCAAATGCCTCACTCCTTTCGCAATCCAACAAACGAAGCCGTTCGACTTGAGCATGAGTCTTTTCTTTTTCCCCAATGACGAAAATGAGCCTTTTTAGATGAGGCTTAGACACCACAACAACATGAAACGACTGGCAGAATATGCTATACGACCCACCTGCTTAAGGGTCAGGCCCACGCATGCAACCAGCACGATGACCTTCATGGCGTTCCAAATAGTTCGTATCTTCATCATCATGAAGAGCCTCTGCCGCGCCTTCTCATCGAAAGTCTGTCAACGAAAAACATTTCGTTTTGTGACGTCAACACTGCCTCTGTTGAGGGACATTCATCATCAAATTTTGCGATGATCCACTAAACCAGTCGTGCAATTTTAAGATATTCTTGAGATACGTGACATGACAGATTCAAGACTAATTGCCTCTTTTATTATTACTTGCAGTAATTCCATAGGAATACCCATCTTTATTATACTTTCCTCTTACGGAGAACATGAAATTACTTATAAAATGTCCAACCATTTAATTTTGAATGAGATCTTTGTTTTCCAGGACATATGAGAATTGAAGGTCATCTAATTAAATGGCAACATGTTGCCAGTCAAAGATGCATCTCTTCCCATGAACATGCACATCTCCAGGCATACGTTCATATTTTCTCTTGGTACGCACTTCGTCTCGCTGCTTGATATCCTCGCTATCATCCCTATTATTTTTCCAAAGACATCTTACAATTTTTTTTTTAAACCACGACCATGAATGCTGTAATTAAAGCAAAGGATGGAAAACTCATTGAGAATAGATGGTGGAACTTTACTTACCGCCTTCTCTTACCACCTCTGTGAAGACGGGTCGTTGGATGTTCCCGTTGATCTCCTCCCAGTCCGTCTCCGTCTCCTTCGCCATCGAAGAAAGCGCCTTCATTGTCTCGGTGCGATGGGAAAGCCTGCACCTGGAAGGCTGTCGATTCATCGCCTATTATTCCTCTACTCGGCCAAGTGTTTGGTTTTCCTTCATTTTTCCATGGAGTTTCCAAGCGGTCGTGGATAAGCCAGCCAGCATATTTGATGAATGCTTTTGTGTCTCCTATGCCAACAACATTTTTGAAGGACGTTACTGGGGAATATGTAGGAATTGGAGTGCCAACGTTCCACAGCATGCAGCTGCCAATGTTCTTATTTAAATAATAGAATAGTCTTATTTTAATTATTCCCTCCTCACTGAAGATGTGTAGAAGGCCGAGTTCTAGACATCTATCACGCAACTAAACCTCTTCATTCTTCATTTCAAAGACTTCACATAGGATGATCATTATGGGCTGACTAGGCAGTCATTGAAAGAAAAATGGAATCCCGATAAGGTGATGCTCGTGAGACGTGTGCCAATATAACGACGTTCTCCTTCGGGTTCCTTCGGGTACTAGTTCGGGATCAACTTCCATTAAAAGCCTCTGCTTGCAGATCTTCTCGTTTATATTTTCTTCACTAGTTATGAGTGGAATTTCAATATCATTAACGAGTGGCGAAGGGCCACAGCAGCCATTTATTTAATTAAATTCATTTGAAACCGGTTCCTAGAGAGGTACAGCAAATGCCTGTACTTATAGAAGCCCATCTGGCTGGAGCACTGAGTAATCGTATGAGTATGCGTAGTTCATATTGGGACTATACCAAAAATACCAATATGAAATTTAACATCTGAAAAGTTACTCATATTGGCGACCCAAAGTATATGATCGATACTATTTCCATACCAATACTACTTGGTATCCTGTCGAATGGTCGAATGGCATAATGTCGAATTCTCTTTTGTCGAATGACCAAAAAGTCGAACGTCCTTATGGTCGAAGACAAAAATGGCGAAAGGCCAAGTCGTGGAATGGAAGAAATGTCGAAAGCTACTTTTACTGAGTCGATAAGCTCATCAATAAATTATGGGCAAAGATCCAGTCAAATGTCCAATTGTCAATTTGCTTCAAAACTTGATTGTGTACACTAAACCTCTCAAGAAATCAAGTAAAGGCTTCAAATCAAACTCTTTTGTTATCTTCTTCAGTTTTGTGTCTCTGGTAATGTCGCATTTCTTTCGTTTTTGTGGTGGTTCTACCCTGTCCAGTTCAATCAGTCGCTGCCGAACCGCTGACTGCTTCTCAGAGATGACGTCCAGGAAATGGAATATGGTACATACCAAAGCCGGTTAATTTGACAAGGAGTTAAACAACACGGTAGCGAGCGGCACCAATAACTACGCTCAGAGCACGAATCCTACGTGTCGCCCACGGAGGAAGTTTTATCAAAGTGGGACGGTGGAGGCGAACTTTGCAGTTTCGATCCTGGCATCTCCAGTAAACCTATCCATCCAGTGACTTGTCTTTGGTGTACATCTAACCACTATTCACGAGAACACCACCACCTTTTTGAGTCTCGTGAAGCGTGAACGCCATGACGAACCCAGTCGATCCAGAAAATAACAAGCCGAGGGAGTGACGACAAGGAAAGGAACGACGCTGACTACTAATTCATAGGCGGGTATGGTTCGAACCCCTTTCAAGGTCATTAACAATCACTGGAATGATCGCGTATCTCTGAAGATAGACGATCATTCCAGTTTGAGAAGGCTGAGCCTACAGTCTACGGAGGCATGAACTAAACAAGAGACAAAGGCTAACTCTATTTAGAAAAAAAAGGACTTAGCCCTAGACAAGCACATTCGACGTTTTTCGACTTTCTAGTTCTTTCGACATTTTCCCCGTTCCACCATGTCGTAATTCGACATTTCCTACTCTCTCCCATTCTGCCTTTTGACATTTTATGCCGTCGACATTCTTGCAATTCACGAAAAATTTTCGACCTTCTGTCCCAGAACCTACTACTTATATTTCAGTGTTTGTGTGCGTCTGTCTGTCCTTTATGCACGACCACGCCTCGAATCCCAGTCCGACAAACCTTTGCATGGTTTCCTATTTAGGTCAGGGGATGGCCATGGACTAGGTGGCGTTTCAGAATTCGGACCCCCGTGGTACCTTTTTAAGTGCAGATTTAGCCGATCCATTACTACAGACCCCCCAAGAAGTCAAAATTGTTATAAGGCTCATTTTAAAAAATTAAGTTGTAACATGCAGCTTACTACTGGAATTTTCCAATTGGTTGTGTAGTAAAAGCTACATATTTTAAAGAATTTCTAACAATTTCAATTTCTATGATCGAGATACGGAGTTATTGCCCTAAATCAGAGTATGGAGGATATGAACAACTTCATCAGTCCAAGAAACACAGTCACCAATAATATACTTAGCCATCCTCGTAATGGTCACCATCTCTTGCCTGTGATGTTGGTTTGAAAATATTCAATGAGAGAAGCTTGAATGATTTACTTGGCACACGGGGGTCCTTGTTACTTTTTAAAAACTTGCTGATGGAGGTTCCACCTTACTGTGTCTGTATCCCGCTCCAACATCCTCCTCTTTGGAATTCAACATTTAACATGCCTTCTAAAATGGGGTTCTTTCCATTAGAGGCAGATCCCAGAAAATCCCTGCCCAATAAAGCCATATGAAGTGGGCATGCCATGAAATCAGCAGGTCGGCAATTCGTCTAGGCATGGCTGAAAAGGCTCAATATTGCGAGATTTTTGCAGTTTACCGAATGAATAAAATAATGATGGATTATTTATTTGTCCCAGACACCATGACAACGACAGAGCTGTGATGCAGGTGGCACGTGCCCAGCAATCAATCACACGGAAAAAAGATGCACGAAGAAGAGGGAGCGGAGTCCGTCTTTATCATGGGCTTCTTTCTACCTATAAGAGACGTAGGCGAGTGCATTCCAAAAGGCAGTCTTGCTCAAACGAACCGAAAAGATCCGCTTCAACAATATGCACTGTGCCGATCAACAATGTGCATAAAAACCTTAAGAATCGGTATTGTTCCTGCGATTTTCGAGTTGCCATTCCATAATATTTAATCGCGATAGGCAATCACTAAATTTTGGACAGAAATTGCGTTCTGAAGACATGGTTCATTTCAGAATTTAAAGTTGTTTTCCTTTCATTCCAGATGCTGCGCGATTCTAGGGGAATGAGTGCAAAATATTTTAAATATATGTTATTTGTGTTCAAATATGGTGTTGTAACATGGAGAACTCCTAAAACTAATATCACGTCATGAAAACTGCGTGAAAATCAAACTTGAAAAAATGATGAAATGTACTATGAACCCTTAAGCAGGTGGCCCCCTTGTTATGAACGTCGTAGGGAGGATGGAGTAGACGTCCTGTAGGTATAACACCAAAGCTTAAGTAAATCTTTATACAGATGTAAAAAGCATAAGCGACGTAAGCCACGAAGTTCTCTCGCATGCTCCCACGGATGCAACAACTCTTTCCGCAAACAATTGAAAAATAACCGACTTCGGAATGCAGAGAAATCTCGTCGGATTCCAAGGGGACAAACTATGCTAGTACTGTCTCTCGTCGAACGAGTGTTTGTCGCCGTCGATGCGATTGCCTCCACGCGAGAACGATTTGCGGCAGATGCAAAGGCAAAATCTCTCGATGGCGTCGACCAAGCCGATGAGGGAAAGGCCGATGCAGAGACCGACGACTTCTCCGACGAAGGATAGAAATTCCGGGAGCCCGGCCTTCTCTTCCAGGAAATTAGGCACCTGTCGGAGCGTTCGGGGTCCATTTAGAGCTTCGTTTTCCTCAGGAGACCGAAAGAGAAGAAGCGAAAGGATGGGACGGATGCAACGAACGTTTTTGGACGGGAAACCGAAGGTGAGACGGGCGGTTCCGTCCGCGACGGAACCGTCCGACGGATGACCCGCGCAGGGCGAGGTCGGCTCGACTATCACGCGATAATCCGTTCGGTTGCATCTCCGAGGACAGTCGCACTCCGCCAACAACCGGGACGCATTGCGTTCCAAGGCGATTTCCAGCATCTCCAAATGCTCCCTTTCTCGCTTCGGATCCTTGCATTCCGACTTCCGGTTAATTGCTTCCTCGGTCAGGAAGGAAGAGTCCAGGCACGGAAGATCGACCGTCGACAGGATTTTTTCCCACAGGCAGTTCTCCTTGCACTAGAAAACCCATTCGCACGATTTATTTTGGACGATTCCGCCGAATTTCTTCACGACGATTCCACCCAAACTCACCCTCGTATAACTATATTGCTTATCTAGGGTGCAGCGATCCTCTCTCTTGTTCTGTTTCCCGATGACTTCGGGAAAGATGAGGAGATGGGTCGTGTTGCCTTGCAGACGAACCCGCTCGGGCTCGTAGAAATACAAATTCGTGAATGATTCTCTCTCTTCGTGGACGTAAATCTCCACCTTCAAGAATCGCGTGAATGAAAGTGAAAAAAAAAAGAAATTTCAGGCATTTAAAATCCCAAATATTCCCTCATGCAGTAAGGAATGGGTCCGTCCCACCTGATGGACATTTTTTACCGCCGTAATATTGAATACGAATCGGTCTGTATCTCCGCAACTATTCCCCCCGGTAAGGATTCTTTTATTCGAGATCACGGAGAAACATTTGAAACGATCTCCGAGTGGGTCATCGAGGACGTGCCCAAAAAATGTTCTCTCGATCCCGTATCCAGAGCCTTGACGATGGACAAAAAAGTTAATAAATTGCTAATATCGTATGCGTACGTCCATCCACGATTACTGTTACCGATTTCCAATAAAAAAAAGTACTGGGAATGCTCACGGTGAGAAATGGGTATGATGATTTCCCCGTTCTTGGTTTTGCTCTTTTCGACGAGCCAATGCGACCGGTTGCCAGGAACCTCGAGAACGAAGTCGGTCAGCGACACGGCCCCCTTTTTGAATCTCTCCCCGATCGGCGATCCCCCCGCGAGCGCGGAATCCGGACCGGTGGCGAAAGACGACTTCACGGACGACTTCACGCAGAACGTGAACGCGGGAGCCGAGACGGAGGGAACGCGTTCCGGCACGTAGACCGTAGTGGACTCCCAGGGCAGGCGCTCCGAGATCACCAGAAGCACCTGCAAGTCCACATCGGGTCCATGCATTTGCATATATCATTCGAGGAAAAAATGGGGCTGGATACGAATAGGATGACCCAGATTTTACACACGGGTCGATCGGATGCGATGGATGACCGTCACACGTGGAACATTTTTGGTACGAATGCATTCGAGATCATAAAATGATTTATTCGTGGGTTCCTTCTCTTTCGACACGGATCCCGATTTCTTTTTTCGGCTCCTGAACGTGCTAAATGCTCTTCGTTTTTCAAGATTCCAAGGGACAGTGCATCTCGACGTTCTGGACCGGTACTGCACACGTCGTCGAACGGAACCCTTCCCTCGAGACGGCTCGGATGCCGTGGCTCGATCACTCTCCACCACGGCCACTCGGCCGGCGAGATCTCTCCACCGAAAACCACCACGCTTTCGACTATGGATTGCCGATGAGGTTTCGTTGCCGAGGTTCATGCAGCGGTATCCAGAGACGTCCAGGATTTGGAGCATCGTGCTATCGACTTCTCTTTAAAATATTTCTGTCAAAAGTGGAATGTCCATCGGTAAATTTATGGTTCGAAGTCACGTAACATTCGTAGCCGACATTGGAAAGTTCGAAGGAAATGCCACAAATAAAAAGGCAGAAGTGGCTTTTGGACTCCTATAGAGCATGGACACGAATGTGGATTCATTCTGCCTTCGTCGTTTCGTCCAAATGTGTTACAATCAAAGAATTTCCCCCTGAATTGCGACCTGCATAAATTCGTTTTGTAATTAATTCTACTTGAAGGCAGATCGGCGCGATGAGGATGCCGGTGGCACGAGTATGGCGAATGAATGGGTTAACGCGAATCGGTTCCAATTCTTTCGCTTCTACGCGTCGCTCCACTGCCATCACGAGTCATTTAAATCCGCTCGTCGAGAAACGGTAGCTTACGTTAACCCATTCGTTCTCGAGAATTTATTTCGTCCGAGGAGCAAAGGCGAACAACAAGGGGGGAGGAAGACCCAGGGTTTTGAGTCTGCCAGCTCGGCAGGAAATCCCTTTTTCCTTCTTCACGGATGCGAGAGCCCATCTCGATCGATAAAGAAAAACGAATACAAGAAGCAGAAAATATGCTAGAGGTCGATCGGAGTAAGCGTGCGGGCCAAATGACCTTGCGTCACGACTACGTGAAATAACGTGGAACCGAAGTATAAAAACCAAGGATGACCATTGTCGATTAGACTATGGGGATGATGCAGTGAAAATCGATGCCGGTGGAAGCTTTCTGTTGCTCCATTTCCCATAATGAGTTATTTCCTGCATGATTCATTCTTCGCTACAGAAGTGGCTTTAGCAGAAGATGCGTCACTACCTGCTCCACAGAAACGATGGAGGATCCGAGGATCACGAGCGTCAGGATGGTCTTGTACAGCCATGCTATCCTCCGCCGAGCGAGACCTGAACGTACGAAAACATTATCAAATAACTCTCTTTTTTTACTATGAAACGTGCGCCTTATTGGTGGATTTTACTTTTGGATTCCTGACGCGGGAGTTCCTTCGTCATCGTCTGGATTATTTTCAAATGTCCTGGGATGTCATCCCTCCGTTGCGGATCCTCCACATGCATGGCCGGATCTGGCAGAGATCGACCACAGGTGCAGAGGTGTTTTACAGAGATTCCCTGAAAATAAAACACGATTCCTGAGGTCATTTGCAACGGTCGGAACGAGTGCACGATATGCACTAGTTACGTTGTTAAAACCCAAACGGGTATCCCATGCCGTAACTTTTCCATCGGGCAGTCATTCGACCTACCGTAGGTCGGAGTCATCTCTACATACAGTACACGACGAAGCGGATCGGAGTCGACGGAAACAGCGGAACGAAAAGAAAGCGAAAAATGAAAAAGAGTCTCACCAAAACTGGAAAGAAATGCTCTCCTCGTCCTCGCACTACGCGATTCCTTCCACGTCGTCGTTCACCTTCCTCCGACCCTTCTTTTCCTCTCTTGTCGCAGGGAGCGCTGCCATCCCCGTTGTCGATCGGTTGACACCTCCGGTGGGGAAGCTCGAACCTCGATCGAGAGAACCAACATCCCCCGTCCCTCCGCACACGATTACAAATGATTTTTTAATACGGTGGCGCTTTTGTTGCAGAAGGACCCGTCAGTCATCTCCTCGACGGGCCGAAGAGCGATCATTTATTCAGACTCGACGTTAAAGATTCTGCGGACGTCAGACGTATCGGTGGAATCGACCCACGGAAGAACGTCCCTGCGAGGCTCAGATCGACAACTTTTTAACTTTTCTGCTTTCTCGATTAGCCCACTCGATCGCGAATGATCATCTCATCTCTTTTTTTCTCTCCGTCACAATTTGTAAATGCTAAGCCATATTTAAACCATTTTATGTCCGCATCTGGGTCTATCCTATGCTTCGGGGGGAATATATCATTTGCGCCATCGGTGAACAGATTAAGATCGTATGCGTAGGCATTTTCTGACTGGGGAATTCCAGTCCAGAAGGGTTACATATCTTATTCTCCCTCTTAATCTCCACACGCATCGTCTGCTACAGGAGCTCCCTCATTCTCCATTTCCTTTCTCTTCACTTCTTGTGAGCAGTTTGTCTTCTAAGGCCTGATATGACGATTGCATACAGCGGATGACCACACGAAAGAAGTAGTTCTTCAAACAAAGAGTGAGGAATATTTTCAATATTTTCGGTCGCCCATTATTGTCTGCTCATCGCAACGTTCGTTGAAATTGTCTCGCTCGTAGCGAAAGCGCGCCTCTTCATCTGGAGGTCTCGGAGAAAACTCAATATTTGGAGGATGTTCCGACGTCCAACTATTTAGACATTTGGAAAAGGAGATGCATTCGGTGAGGGCCTCAAGGGGCCGAGGTTACCAATTTCACGGGCACCCATTTTCCTCACTCTCGTTTCGTTATTCGTTCTGGCGAGGAAAAATTGAAACGAGATTTTAAGACTGCGACTCGATGAATGCCGTCCGAAGCGTAAGGAACCCAGTCGAGACCACTCGGTACAGGACATAAGCTAGCTCCCGTCACGGCTTGCTCTCTCGTTGGCCGTGAAACGAGTCTCTGCCAGCGATGTTGCAACGTGCGCAGGCAACAAAGGTTTCCCGAGTAAACTTGCAACACGGACATTGCTATCGTAGCCGTGCAGAAATACCAACGGCCGTCCGAAACATTAGGCCCCATGAAGATGCGAAGAGAGAAACCCAGAACGCAGAATTAAAAAAGGACTTTCGGTTTCGAGTTTGGGACTTCCCCTTTTTTATTGTCATCTTTCCGATGCATGACTATGGACTCATCTGTCGTTGAGAAGTAATAAACGCGTCGGCTTCGTGTTCCTCGGAGAGGTAGATGATGATGTGAAGCCGACTCTTCTGCCATCATTTGGTTACAGGAGCTGTAATTCGTAACGCGTCATTGAGCTGCATTGCATGAAAAGATATGTAAGGTATATTATACTTCATGGTGGTACTAGGTCGCCGATGTCCTTTTTGACAAGTAGGTTGCGAGACCCTAAAAATCGCCTGAATCCATTCCACGTTTTCAGGCAACGATCTTTATTGTCCACAAAATTCTTATTCACACGTGATTGAAAGATCAGAATACACGAATCGAAGTATAGTGAGAAGTAAAGAAGAAAGGAGAGGGAAGAGACGATATGCAGACGCTCTTCGCCCGGAGGCACGAGGACCGAACGAGGAGCATCATTGCAGTCAAGGATATTTTCTTCGTTTTTCAAGGTTTTTTGCACAAAGGCATTCAAATGCTCATTTAGGACGCAAAAAAAACGTGCATTCGCTAACTCGAAAGGCAATATCATTAATACTATAACTAATGAATATATATAATTGTTCTCAGGAGGTGAACTATGTGTGGGTGGATCCCCTGCTTGAGGGCGAATGTCCATGCGGGTCATTCCTGCATATATTTCAATAGTTACGATAATCTCATTTTTTGACCCATGGACATTGTAGCACAGTGCTAAATACGGACTGGAATATCAAAAGACAAAAGAGGCACTTTAAAAAAGTCACAAGAAGGGTCCGGGATAAGAATCCGTTGTGATGGAGCAGATGGTGCAATCGAGACTAGAGATGTGTGTTCCCAATGGTCCTTAAAAACTCTCCATATTTGTCGAAACGCGTTCCTGATGGTGGACCGGAATCAAGTCTACTCTGGTAGTGCATCCCCTTTTAATCCGTAATGCAATTAAATCTAAGTGCGTGGCTTCTGAGATCAATTATTTAGCTGGAAAGCTCGCAAACTCATTCATCAATGGACAAAGAACGGAAAAATCTGCAGAATTCCATTCATTCTGATAATAAAAAAGTAGCATACGTTATCTTGATGTCAGGATATGCCTAACACGAGTTAAAATTTGTTTTCACATCCATGAATTCTAAATTCAACTCCTGATTCCGTCTTTATTTTGTGAAATTCAGTCGCCTGAAATGTGTTCATCCAGTTTAACATCTCCGTTTCCCAAGTCCTTAGGTTTTCATTTTGGATTTTCATCTTTCATCCCACGTCGAACCTACTTCTCCATGCAATTTTCGTTTAGCGCTATTCCGAACAAAACTGAATAATGTTGCCTTTACGTGTTATCAGAACACAAGTGTAGTCTTGATGCTTTTCTAAGTAAACAGTAGCAGGCATTTTCACACGTAAAATGAAAACTCAGGTCGGATTTGACAAACTTCTTACAGAATCGAAAATGCGCGACTAGTGATAGTATTTCACCCCTATATGTTAGTGAAGGCATCTAGAATGACTAAAATATTTCACGGACATATCAAGAAACTCACATGAAAGGCATTATACTTGATGCACCATAACGTATTTTGAGATGATTGTCTTCAGTATTCCTTTAGCGTGTTGCAAACAAGTAAAGACTCTCGTCCCAGCAGCCCCACGAAGAGACAAGTAGGAGAAGTGGACCCCCGGTCGGATCAGTGCTTATCGTCGCGGATGGCCTCATTTTTCCTTGGGCATATCGTGCAGCGGATGCGTGAGAAAACGTGATTCATGGTGTCGAAGAGGGTGACGAAGCAAAAGCCAAAGCCGACCATCCAGATTCCTCCGATGGTCGACAGGATGTACTGCAGGCTAAACTTCTCCTTTTCCTTGAAGTGAGGCACCTGTGAACAAAGAGAAGCACTTAGAACCTCCATTTTTCCACCGGAGAGGAAAGCGAAGAACTTCTCTATGGACGGGAACAAACTCGTTTGGATGGGAAGTTGATGGCTAGGTAAATATTCCGGTCTTTCGTGTTCTCAAACTCTCGTTTACAGGCGGGGGTCGGGGCCATGAAGATGCGGTATTCTGTCGACTTACAACCCTTCGAACATAAGCAACTTTTCGACGGCCGATACCAGGGATACTTTCCGTAAAAAGTCGTCAAGTTACCCAAGAATTCCTCTTCGAGCTTCCGATCTCGACATTCCTTCTTCGACTTCACTTTTGTGCTCACGATGGAAGGGTCCAGACATGGCAGATGCATGCTCGACTGAAAATTTTTCCAGAAGCAATTCTCCATGCACTGCAAAAACCAAACCGCCAACTCCTCCAGGAAATCCTTCGGAAACACTTTCGCCAACGATGTCGATCGTCTTTCGATCGAACTCACCCTTGCTTGGCTGTGGCCCTCGTCCGGGATGCAGCGATTCTTATTGCTTCGTCTCTCGAGGATCTCTGGGTAGATGAGGAGACGGTTCATCGCATCCTTTAAAAGCAGCCGCTCGGACCCGAAGAAGGGGAAATTCGTGAATTTCTCCCTCTCGTCGTGGACGTACACTTCCATCTGTACGGATCGCACGAGAAGTCAAGGTCTCTCCCATCGATTATAATATGTGAAGCTATGCAAAACGGCACCTCCTGGAAATCGACGATCCCTTTCACATCGAAGATGAAGAGGTTTGTTTGACAATTGCTCGGCCCGGCTGGCATTTCTTCTTTAAGGAACAGCGTGAAGCACTTGTAGCGTTCCCGGAGAGCCGGATCGAGAAATGTTCGCTCGCTCCAGTATCCTGGCCCTTTGCCATGCAAGGGAAACACACTTGTGAACGCTATTTTTCACTGCATGTTTCAAAGTAATGAGTACATAGGGCAAATTACAATGCGAAATAATACAATCTTTCGAAATTTAAATGTATTTGAAACCTTAGGCACCACTTATTTACTTAATTAATTATGAAGTTATTACCACAGAAAAATTGTCTTTAGATCAATAAAAAATCGTTTTCGAAACTTTGCAGCTTTTTACTTATCCGCTCAGCCATCATTTTTGCTTCTTCAGCTCGAAAAATTTTGCGACGTAATTATAAGTTCATTTATGAGGGCATAGGGCATAGTCACACATAAAAAAATGTATGTAGCGATTAATTCCAGTATGCTCCATTCAGATCGATTCTAGTGATTTTCGAATAGTTTGATGTCGGTGTATTCGTTATTTCGCAAAGAAATCTCACAACGTACTCTGATTTCTGAGACGCCCTGCACTGTTTCTAAAATACGTTGGTTTCCAATTTCTCACCTTTCGAAAGGGGTACGATGGTCTCCCCGTTCTCCGTCGACGCATTCCGAAGCGACCACTCCGCTCCCCCGCCGGGAGCGCGCAAGACCAAGTCGGCCAGCGAAACCGAGATGTTCGGAAATTTTTCCCAGTTCGTAGAATCATCCTTGGACGATCCATCCGGTCCCCGCCGAGATATCACGGATGGTTTGACGCAGAAGGTGAAAGCCGGAGCCCGGATCGCGTCCGCGTGGTGGATGGAGTATAGCAAGGCGGACGACAACGATTTCTTGTACATGTGCCTCACCTGCAGTTCCACGTCCACTCGTGAGCATTCGCGATCGGAAACGAACGGATAGGAAGGGAATATTACCTAACGTATCGTTGATTCTCGTTTAATACGATGGTGATTGGACTGCGACCCGCGTTGCCCCGACCGATTCTCGGCTTCACCGTAACAGCGCATCCCGTCACGAAAGCGTGAGATATGCCTTTTCGAGCTTGATGTGACTGCTTTTCCTGCTAAACCACGCCGAATGTGAAGTTCGGCCGATTCAGATCGATCGAAGTTTTATCGAGGTCCATCTGTGACCCAGCCGGGATTACGAATCCGGTGAGTCAACGCTCTTACTTCGCTCGGCGTTACTGTCGACATTTTCCACGTTAAGCACGTATCACAAGAAAGATCGACATGGCAGTATTTCCGTTAGGAACATTTTCACGAATGCCCAGCGAGGACCGTCAGCCCAGTGTTCGATGAGCGAACTCGTAATGGCAACTTGAGAAAATATCCTTTATCCAATCCTTTTTTACGTGACGATTCAACGTTGAAATAGTAAGGCACGACTGCCGAAACAACGAATGTCATCCCGACGGTATCCACTCGATACAGCATTCCGAAGGGACATATACGAGGCATCGAATGTAAAAGGTTGTAATGTAAAGGGTCGGACAGAGGCGTAGCGAGGGGGGGGGGGGGGGGGGGGGGGGGGGGAGGGGGCCCCCGGGNAATCATAGCAGATTGGTAATCGAGGAAGTACTACCCCTCCCCACTCAAGAGAAGATCATATTCCCATTCCCACGTGAAAGTAAAAACTATACCGACCCGAAAATACTATAGCAAATCAACGTTTTCGTTTCTACTCCGAGATATACGTCGAAAAAGTGAGAAAATGTGGCATCTCCACGACACCTCCATTGACATCCGTTACAGGGACTAGACGCGCTCGCATGGCCCCAGTCTTTTCTCGAGAGTTACGGCATACTCTGCCACCAGAGTATGCCGTCCGTGAGTGTCAGTGGGGAATGATCTGGCAACACGTGGAAAGTATTGGGGACTCATTCCACCTGTATCAGGTATCGACTCGCAATAGCGGCAACTTTAGCGCCATCTTGCGTCGATTGTGTGAACCTTTGTTCAAGCCATTGTCATATGGATAACACATCCATGGTTCGAGGAAACGTCTCTTTACCGTTCAACGAATACCTTTAAAAACAAAGGTAACGTGTTGATGACCTCATGACACCTTAATTGAGCGGCCATAAGTCGTTCACCCGTGAGCATTTGACGCCCCAAATGCTCTTTGAACATGGATTGAACGTCCTGGAGAACTTTCTTTTGTTACTTGGGAACAATTATGAAAAAGGAGGTGGAAATTGAACAGAAAGGCTGGGCATATTCCAGTCTTGGATGTTGCTTGCCCGCTGGAAAAGTGAGAGGCGGAAGAGCATCTCGACAGTAATCCAGCCTAAGGAGCCACAGACCCGCTGGAGAAGAAATAAAGACGGGCGAGCAGATTTCAGGCTGAAACGCCTGTAAAGTTGTTTGCCCGCTTGATCATATTGTAAAGCGGGCGTGCAGTTGTAATGGTTGCATTAGTATTACTGCCTATAAAATTGATCGCCCGCTATAATAAACGGGCAGGCGGGCGAGCAGCTGTGAAGGTATAATTTAGTATTACTGCCTTGTCCTCTTGTTGGGGAAAAAAAAGAGAGGGGCGGGCGTGCTATTTTGAAGGAGAATATTCTGAAGAGCAAGAACCCCCTCTGGAATTGCGTGGGAAATGGGAAAGCAGCTTGAAAAGTATGGAAATACCTCCGAAATTCCATGTCTGCTGGACGAGATGGATGGACGAACGAGCAGCTGCGAAATGGAAAACTAGAGCCTGAGAAGCCTTTTGCCCGTTGGAAGGAGAGGGACGTGCGAGCGGCTTCAAAGATGTCATGTATTCCGGTCTAAGAAGTTGTTTTAACGCTGCTCTTCCCATTTCACTATCAAATGCTGAGGGTATAGCTTTCTGCTTCGATTGCATATTGCCCCTTCTACATTACAAAAAACTATATGTATTCATCATGACGAATCTTCATGCGTGTATTTTGTGACAAATGGGTACCGAAGAAGAAAGTAAATTCGATTAATGGATGGCATTTTCAGTTCGACATCCGAAAAAATCCAGCCAGTCGCATTTGAATCCTCCCTTACGCTCTCCGCTTCATAATTCCAATGTGATCTTAAATACAACAGGAACAACAGGAAACGATGTGCTTTGAAAGAGAAATGAACAGGAATGTACTGCATAAGAACTCCAAGTCGATTGAAAGTATTCTCTGGTATTGCATGCCAGCAGGTGTGTTCATGCTCCAGGTCGGAGTGGATCCTACCTTTCTTTTCCTCCCTCGCTTCCAGTCCCCAATATATTCCGACGTAATAATTGAGAATTTAACTAAATTCATAAATTGAGTGCCCCAGTAAAAGCAAGTGGACAGTGTAGCCTGTTGAGGAAAGGGATAGGAAAGCATGCTCACGGTTTCTAAGGTCGATAGTGGCATGAAGGCCTCTACTGCGAGAGAGCGCCCGACTCTGCAGCAGACTCAATTTCATTCATCGCAACGTTCGATGATGATGGGTTAAGTCCGTCAAGGGCATACCGGTACTCTGCTTCCCTCAAATTCTGGACTCGTCGGAAGCATTTCGGTCTTAAGACCGAAATGCTTCCGGGGGGGTGAGGGTAAGGGGGGGGGGG
>CAJPEV010001685.1:0-60292 GCA_905338385.1 Darwinula stevensoni
TTCGCCTGCGAAGAACTTCACGATCTTTCGTTTCGATTCGGAGGGGAAAAGATGCAGCCGATCGTGATCTGAACGATGCGATCGAGAAATAGCATTTTTGACTTTCTCCTCTTCGACTTTCTTGCATTTATACATTTAGGGCGACGGCTTGATTCTTGTCAACTTTCCGCAGCGCGCTGAGTCCACTAAGAAAAAAAAAACAAACTAGACCGTCTTTCATTTGCGGCTTTCTTTCAGGACAGAGAGCTTTCATAAAAGCCAATGCTTTTTCTATCGAAAGAAGAATAAGAGAAAATTACAATTTCGAATTTCAAGCTTCTCGATTCGATTTTGAGATGATCACCCCCATCTCAACCATCTCACTTCTTAAAATCATAGATGCGTCCTACGATGGATGATAAAAATTGGAAGGTTGGAATTAGCAAAATGCATCCCAGGGATTCACGATCGATTTTTCGGTTGCATCGATAAAATGGCGATGTTATCTTCACTGCGGCGCACGAACTTCGTTCGACGACCGTCGTCCCCTGCTCGTTCCGTCTCGCAGATACGGATGGAATCCTTAATATGATAAGGTTCGATGGGGCGAGAAACAGATGTCTCTCGGGTTGCACGGCCGGTAGCGCCGTTTTCCAACTGCAAACTCTACGAGGACTGCTGCAGGAGGGGTCCGTGGTGCTCGGTGCTGCCATCTCTCGCCCCTCCGAATTCCTGCTGCTTGTTCCCGACGAGATCGCGTGACCCCCTCGGATGGTTTCGCTCGTACCGACGTCTTCTCCCGACCCCGTGTCGAAGGAGCGATCGGAAGACCCGGACCGTTCGCCACTCGTCCGACCCTTCGAAAGCAGGCCCTCGAGCTATAGGCGGGTGGAGATGGGGGGTGCAGACTCTAACAGTGTAGAGCCCCCGGGAGTAGAAACTAGTTTCCTTCTCCAGGAAACTCTAAGGGAGTGAGCTTTCCTCGGCTCTCCCCCATCGCCACCTCCAACCTCCATCACGGGCGTTCGAGGATTGGGTCGAGGTCCATCGTGCACGACTGCAGGGCTGCAGGGCTCGGAGGAATGCGGCCGTACCGACGGAACGTGCAGCTTCTCCCACGCCCCGAGAGTCCTCGGCCACCTTCATTCGAGGGTTGGAAGAGCGATGAACGAGCCGACGGCTCGCAGAACGAGAATAGAACCACTCACGAATCGACGAGCGCTTCGTATATCTTTAAATTATAGTAATAAAAAAAATACAGACGAGATGACCCATCTCGTGCACGCATCGAAAAGGCGAGCAAGAACCGTTGCCCACCCGTCGACAGTGCACAATGGACACGATTTACCGTGCAAAATATTCACGCTACTAACTGATGACACCGATTCCAACATCCTCGAGAAAAAAAAAGAAAGAGAATAGGACGAAAGACGAGCCAAGCAGGTCTGTGTCTCCCCATTCTGCAGGAGCAAGTTTTCTCCCGCTCTCTTCAGCTCTGGGCCGTATTATCTCCATCTACACTGTCTGATCTGTTACATCATATCACGGTTACCATCACGATCTCGGGTTCCATCGAGACGTATCCATTAAACGAGGGCGGAGAGTCGGACGACCGAAACGGACGGTTTGCAGGCAGACGGCGACTCCCCCACGTTCGACTCTCTCGGCCTGCGCGGATGAGAGCCCTACGAAGCGCATAGAGAGAGCCGACCCATACCTTGTAGATGGGATGCAGCTCGGGAGCGTCCAGATTCCATCGGTCGACGTGGGATCCGATCTGGACGCCGGGGAAGCGGAGGTCGTACCGGATGCGTTTCAACTCTTCCACTGCCATCTGAGGGGATTGCATGGGGATCGTCCCCAATCCCACGAATCGATCCGGATGTTTTCTCACCGTCCCGGCCAGGTCGTCGTTCAGCAGACGACTCAGATCCAACGCGTCCTCTCCCTTCGCCTGTCGCAGATCGAAAGATCGGATCGAGTGCATCATTAGACGAGGGTCTACGCGTTCTTTTGCGAGTTCCGCGTTTCGCGACGTTTCGTGGACGTGATGTCGATCGTAGGGCAGGCCGAAGGTCGGTCGCTCGGTCGTCGATAGGCACGACATCGGATCCTTTTGCGCGGCGATATCCGTTTCTGTGGCTACGGCAATCACCGATTCCAAAACGGCAGCTCGGTTTCGATTCTCGTTCGGTTCCGGTTGCAGTTAGGATATCGTCGCGAGAACAGTCTAGATGAGCAGAGCGGAACTCGAAACCAGACCGTCGTTCTTATCGTAGATGGGAATCGAAGGCAAGATCTAAACGCTTTCGTCTCCCTGGAGTTCCATTCGTTTTCACGAAGAAATCCCCGCCGTAATCGCATCCGAACGGGAAACCGAACCGAACTGCAGATTTGAAATCGGTGGATGGCTAACCCCAGTCCGCGCAACAACATCGAGTAAACGTTTCAAAATTTTTGAAAATTTTCACGTCGCATCGATCGATTCCACGCCGGAACGCCGAGTCTGCATCGACTCGACGTCGTCGACGCGTCGAATTCTGGCTCCGTTCCGGTCGAGTGCTCGATACCCTGCGAATATGTCGCATCGGCGCGATCTCGGTCCGTTAATATCGAGTCACGGTCAACGATTTAACGTGGACATTAGAGAATGGCATCTCGGGGCTGCGGAAGCAAGAGACCAAGACGGTATTTACAGTGGACGAAAAGGCGGTTTAAAGGCGGCCTCCCCCGCAACATCCGAATCCAGATTTTTCCCAAGGAATCGCACTGGGTCTCTTTGGGTCGACTCATTAGTCGAATGCATTAAAAAAAAAAGACCAATCCTCGGTGTCGTCTGAGGAGAAACGATCGAGTACCGTTCGAAAAGTACAGGGTGTCCATCAAGTACCTCTGGGAGACTTCTTTATGATAGACCCTCAAGTAGCCTTTTTTTTAACTTTTGTAGAATGACAACGTACCGACCTCAGAATGGTGTCGGATATTTTCTCCTTCCGCATTGGTACGGTCGAGAATTAATTTCCCACATCTGGTGTTTCATTATTATTTTTTTTATTCAGTCGAATGGAGGAGAAATTCAGAAAACGAATCGAGGAAAATGTTACCGCTGCTACTATTACTATTACTATTATTATAATATTATTACCGTTGTTACTATTGCAACGACTTGTTGAAAATATCGAGGTATCGATCGAATGACCGAGCGTTTTGGAATTAAAAATCATAGAAATTAGGAGCTTACTCGAGAAATTGGATGTTCCCTTTCGAGTTTTTCTGGTCTGTGGGCTTGTCCTCATAAACGATGCCTTTTAAGTAGCCCCAGATAATAATAATAAAAAACACCAGGGGTGAAAATCCGAAGATCGTGGGGGGCATTTGCCCCGGCTGACGATTCGGAATCCCGCACTCCATCTTTCGACTCGCGATCGAAACGAGAGTTTGGTAAATGAATTCTCGGTCACATGAGAGTGTAGAAACAAAAGACGTGACATCGTTCCGAGGTCAAACGATAAACGGCCTACGAAAATAAAAAGTTGCCCGTAGGTAGTGGCTTTACGGACATTTCCGTACGATAGACTCGTGCCGGTACGAAGCGGCTCGCCGTGTTGGGGATTCGCCGCCATCCGACTTCGAGGCTCGGGAATTCCAAGGATTCGGCTCTGGCTTCGCCCGACTTCGCCCGTTCGTGTCGCATCGACAGGACGTCGACTCCTCGTCGGGGACGCGAGTGCGACGCGAATTCCATCTCCTTGCGACGTTCGTATTTCGTTTTCGACGCGGAGTCGACGTCGACGGTGCGTCGGATCGTCGACGTCGTCGACCGCTCGTCGACACGGAGCGAACGTCGTCGTGCAGACCGGGAAGGTCGTGGCTCCCGACCTCTCTTTCCCCGTCCCATTTTCTATTTTCCGGCCTATTTTCTCCCCGAGCGGCTCGTGTCGATCGGCAGAGGATTTCGACCGATCGGCACTTAAAAGAGAAAAGAAAATATTTGCAGCCCCCCGTTGGAAGGCTCTTCTCTTCTGAGGGTACAGAGCGATAACGGAGATGATAAATGCTAAAAAAAAAAAGTGTAAACGTTCACCCCGATGGGAAATAGGACGCGCGGATCTCGACCTCATCTTCTGAGGTCTCGTCATTTCACCGAAGCGGGTGGATCCCTGAATCGCGGGCCGAGGCAGTACTTCCTCGAACAAAATACACGAAAACCAAATGATAATGGAAAAAGAAAACAAAGAGAAACGATGAAGAAATGGGGATCATGGAGAGGAATGAATAGATGAATATGAGAAAATAAAATAACTTATAAGCAGTAAAAAATAAATAAATAAATAAAAAGGTCGACCTGTAGAAGTATGAGAACACCCCCCCCTCCCTCCCCCCGATAATTATAACAATACAGAATGGATATAATCTCCTTTTTCACTGATTTTGAACTGAATTTGTTCCAGGGGCTCCACGGATTCCGTTTTCATTTCTTCCATTTGTGAAAATGTAAAAATGTGAAAACGAAAGAGACGAATGCGCACGAGTGCCCCATTCAAAGTGCACGAGTGTCCCATTCGAGTGCAAACATTCTCGACAATTCTGCAAACATTCGGGACGCGTCTTTCTGGAATTTTTTTTTTCCCGCGAAAAATGTTCGATCGCTCTCGTTCTAGACGGGCTCGAGTTCCTCGGCAGGATCAGTACCGGATTTTACCAGTGGCGTCGTTTCGAGCACGTTTCGAGTACGTTCAGAGCGCATCGAAGAGCACTCGAGAAGAAATCGGGACCTGGCACACTTCCCGTTTCGTGGAACTTCTCCTGGGAGAAGTTCCATATCCTTCGAAGTGTTTGCACTCGAGTTGGGCTCTCGTCCGTCGAACGAAAGAGCGTCGTGCTTTCTTTCCGATTTGGGTCCAGCGTTTTAATCGCATTCGGCAAAGAGCTCTGCACTCGTTCGCCTGCGAATGAAAGAAACGAGAGCGGAATCCGAGAGGTTTCCTGGGAGAAACTGGACCTAAATCCGCGGAAATGGAAAACAAATTAATTTTCCGTCGGCGGTACCGTGTCGATTCCGTGACGAGTGATTATACATTTCCGATAAAAACTTTCACTTTTCTACTGCGATCGAGCTGAATTTCTGCCTCGGGGAAATCCCGTGGGAACTCCGTTCCCATTCGTTTCCGCTCGTTCCCTCGCGCTCTCTTCGCCGGCAACGAGAAGAAAGCAAACCAGGAAAGTGCCTCAAGCACGACGAAAAGAGAAAAATCCTTAGGAGACAGAATCGATGACGGAAGGGATGGAGTCGGGTCCGGAAGGGATGGAGTCGGAGACGGAAGGGATGGAGTCGGAGACGGAAGGGATGACGAGAGAAGGAAACGCGTGGGTGGGGGAGAGAGAAGGTTTCGTCTCGACCGGTCTTCACGGACCTCCTGCCTCCTTCCTCTCTCCGCTCGCTTCGAAAATTGCTCCGTTGCAGACCGAGCCTTTACGAGCGCAAGAGAGGATGCGCCGTCGGTCCTCTCCTCGCATCAGCGACGGCATTTTTTGTCGTCGTTGCACTCGACGGCTTTCCCGGTGCGGGCACGGGGAAAGGGATCGAGGAGTCGGATGGCAGTCCCAGAGAGACTTACGGCTCGGCGTTTCCCACGCGTCTCCGAGCGTCGACCGACCGTCTTCGAAGACTCGAACGCGACGATCCTTTTTTCACCGACCGATACGCATTCGCCACCGGAATCGGTGGCGAATGCGCATCGGCAATCTTTTTGGGTGTTTTTGAGCCGTTCCTTCGGGACCTCGGTGAGGGTCTGCTCGTCGACGTCGACTCTCGACTCGAGGTTACGGTCTCTTCGTGATGCTTTGCGATCGCCCTCGGCGTTCGATCGAAGCGAGACCGAGACCGAGACCGAGTGCAACTGCGGTATTCGCGCCGTCCATCGAGGAGAAACGGCAGAAAACCCGCGCGAGAGTCGCCTCGGCAGCGCGGGCGGTGACGTGCAGTTCGTCGGGGAGCGGGAGACGAATCGCCTCACCCGTTCCCGTCCTTTACGTCCCATTAAATCGAGCGATCGTTTGAAGAAAAAAAAGCGTGGACGAGCCGTGACGGAGGACCTAACCCCGGTAGCATCGACGAGGAGGGAAGTTCGTCTCCTCGCGCGATCGGTTCCAAATCTTTCCCCCCTTTCCCCCCTTTCCCCCCATTCACCCCCCTTCCCTCCCCCCCTTTGAGTTGAAAGAAGGGCGCGGAAAGTGGGGATCCCATTACGATCTGCAAGGGTTCTTTCAAAGGATTAATCCGTCCCCGAGTCTGGCTGCTTCCAGCTGCAAATTCTTGCGATCGCATCTCGAAATTCCCCTAAATCCTTCCCTTCTCGTCGAACGGAGAGAAATCGACTCGACGATCGCTTCATCGAGGGTCCAGACATCACTTAACCTCGTTCTCGCGAAGTAAGACGTACAAATTAAAAAAAAACTAATAAGGTGGCGAGAAAAGAATTCGTTTTGTTCCGTCTTGCTGATCCCCGACCCTTTTTCTAAGTTTTAATTAAATTGCTGCGAGGAACGAGATGAAAGACGAGGGGCAATGACGTATTTTGGCTCAGGAGCCAGGGGGAGGAGTTGGGGAGGGGGGGGGGGGGGGGAAAGGTTCTCAGGGGCGAAAAAAAATTCTTTGAGAAACGTTAGGCACTTTGAAGCGTTGCCAGGGGGGTAGCCCCACGCCCCACGCCCCACCCCCCACCCGCCTCTGCACCTTGTAAAATACGCCACCGACGAGGGGTCGAGTCAGGAGTAAACACAATGGTCGGCCCACGACCTCTGTGCCCGGCTGGTCATCACGATTTCAGAGAGAGATTCCTACGATAAATTCTAGCCGTAAAGCCGTCGGACGTTATTTTGGAAGCGTTTGGGACGAATTAAACCGCTCTCTAGCAGTTAAGGATCGGCAATCCATTCGGTGAAATTCGCCGAGCGAGTGACGAACGAGACGCGCCGGAACGCGGAAGATCGGACGCGAGAGAGACGGCGGTCGGCCGGCGAGAACTTCGTCTCGAGCCCGACGACGAAGGACCGAGGCGAAGTAAACGGCAGTGCCTGTTGCAATCGACTTCTTTGCCTCGGTTTCACCGCTCGACTCCGTCTGCGTGTGGAACTCGGGCCCGATTCGTCTTTTTCCGTTTTATTGCCGAAACGGTGCGAAGAAATGTCTCACCCAGTACGAGAACATGACGGGGACGGTGGAAAGGGCCTGAACGGAGACTCCGTGTGCATCCATGTCCGAAATCCTCGCTTCCGGATCCCAGCAGTTTCTCTGGACCCGTCGGAAGAACTTGCCGTCCCTCTTCATGTCGGCCTCCTTCCCTCCTTCCGCGCGCTCCAATTGAACCCAGCCCCCGTACCCGTACCTCTGCGCGAGGAAAGGCGTGAGATCTCCTCCCGGTCGGTTCGGGCCGCGTGGGACCTACCTTAGTGAGGTCCGGCCAAGTCTCGGGGAGGATGTGATTGTGGACGTCCAACTTCTGCATCTCGACGAGGGACGGTTCCTTTTCCTTTCCGCGACGATTCTCACTCGCACTCGCACGCCGTCACAAGTTCGCCCTCGCACACGCACGGGTCGAGAGACAGGAGAAACCAGTTCCACGCCTAGTTGGGGTCCCTGTTTATCCTTTCGTATCGCTCCGTGCTTCCACCTTCCTTCCTGACATATTTTTTTCATCTTCTCGTCGCGTATCCGTGATTCGAAGCACGTCCTGCTCTGCCCCGAGGATATTCCACTACCCCTATCTCGGTCTCATCGCTCTCTAAACAATCCAAGAAGCATGGATGTGCTTCGAGAGTCCTTTTCATCCTATCCCTCTCGTCGTCTGGGATTCCACAGCCTTCCTTTCGTTTCGTCTTCCCAGCTCTCGAGCATCGATTATGCCAATAGGACGAACCTTTTCTGCTGACATCTACACGTCCTCATATGCACGTCTGTATGTAGATTCCAGTATGCACTAAGACAGCATGTCTCAACTTCACTGATGAAAATAATTAGAAGCTTGGCAAGACCTAGGTTCAATGCTGCTAATGAAGAATGATGTAAACGGGGAACGTCCGTCTCTATCCCCACTTCCAGAGGTATCTCACCCAATTGGAATGAGGCGATAAGTGACTCGCTCATATAATAATTCATCCACAGGAAATTAATGCACAAATTTTTTTTCTCAATCTTTTTATTGTAATCAGCTGAGGCTCCTCTCTCTCACACAATGCATTTTTTCATCTCAAAAAATTTTCCCTGAATCTGTACAAACACAAATATGCCCTCTTTTTCTTTGAATAACACAAGAGACCAAGACAGAGACTGCTGAGAGAGAGGGAGCTGGAGAGGGTCCATCCACTCAAGGCATTGGCAGGAATCTCAGAAAAAAAAAGCAAAAAAAAAAACAATAATATCACATGCCAAAGGAGTACTCTATGATTTCATGGGTATTTAAGTAAAAGCAGGGAAAATGACCAAAAAATGCATTCAACTCCATCACGAGAATATACCTGTAGAGGATGAAACAGAGATCAGGGCAAGACAAGCTTGCCCACATACATCAAGGGTCAGACAAACGAAAAATATTGAGGAAAAGAATGAAAAGAGATCGTGGACACAGAACCCTCTCTCTTCTCTTCTCTCCTCTACTCATCTCACCTCACCTCACCTCTCTCATCATCAAACTTCCTCCTCCCTCTCTCTCTTCTCCTGTACATGGCACATTATATGTGTATAAGGATAAAAACATTGCACATGACTTAAATCTTTTTTTTTTCCTTCCTTCCCATGCCTTTTTCCCTTCATATTCCATCATCCGTTAGCTTGGCACTTGTTCTCCTCTCTCTGCACCATCAAGGAACCGATACTCAATCGATCAATCACAATGTTTGTTGGTTGAACATAGAATGCAGAAGCTCACAGCACTTCTCATGAGGAGATATCCTCCTTCTCTCTCTTTCTCTCTCTCTCTCTCTTCCCTCCTCTCCGATTTCCTGAGTCAAATCAAGACTGAGCAAGAAAGAGGTGAATACAAGGTTGAGTAGGCTATCAGATGAAATGTGGCATATCTAAACCATCCATGCAAACATGAGGTAGATTAAGATATAACGGAGAGGGAAGAAAATGAAGAAGAATAAGAAAAGTGAAGAAGTCTAGAGGAGGGAAGAGAGGATGAGGAGTAGAGACTCTCCTCTACTCACTACAGCTGAGATCATCATAAAAGTCCATGAGAACAACATAAAAATAATAAAACAGGAAAATGCTTGAGAGACAAAATGTATGCTGGTGATTGCGCACTGACTGAGCGTTAGATAGAGAAAATGAGAAAAAAAAACAAAACAAGAGAAATCCATTGAGTCACTTTCAAAGAAGTTCACTTGAGGAGGAGGAGTAATCATCACAGGCAGTAACAAACACTTCGTGTTTTGCATTCGCGTTCACGTGGTGTTTGCATCAAGTATTGACGGAGACCACGGACACGGAGACGGAGGGAGGCTTGTTCCCGCCGGGAGTGTGAGGTTTTGTGAGTTGGTCCACAGACAGGGGATTGTTCACGTCGTGTGGATTCGCTCCGATGGGATGGTGATGTGTCCTTCCGAGTCCAGGTCCCCCAGGGCTGTGTATCATCCCACTGGGTGGTGAGGAGATGCTCAAGGATGGCGACGGGAGCATGAACCCAGGGAAGGACGGAGGAGAGGCCAGAGATAGCGCCGGACTCGACAAAGACATTGGATCCCGGTCCGATCCCGAACCGGACCCGGCCGATCCGGACACACTCTCCGAATCTGGAGTCTTGGCGTCTCCCATACTGGATGCCACGCTTCCTGGGTTATCCAGCGAACCGTCCGATCCTTCCATGTACCGAATGCACTTCTTCTTTCTCCTGCGAATAAAGAAGGAAGATAGGGTTACGAAGAGGTCTAAAAAAAAAACTAAAAAAGAACTTAAAACTCAGGAACAATAGATCACTGACACTTCATGCACAATAACTTCATAAACTAAGCTGAATTGGCCCTAGAATCCAAATCATACAAACACAAAGAAGACTTGGCATGCCATTGCAACTGAAAGTAAAGAAATGAAGGAAACCAAGAAAATTTTTGCAGGAACATTTATTTGGTGACGTAACAAAACATGAGCGTGCACGTAAATTTTTTTTTCAGAAGAAACTGGGACCTTCGAAAAACACGGGTCGTATCCTAGGCTATTACTGCTGATTGATATTACTGAGAATGGACATTCATTAAAAGGGACATTTTCTTGTTTCTAGTAATCTGGGTTATATTATAAATAGCCTTGTCCTTCGATTTAAATGCTGCATTTTAAATCCCTAAATCAGCAATTTGTTTCCCAATAACTCATCAATCACATCAACAGTGGATACAGCTATAAACAAGGAGAAATGCCAAAAATAATTGAAATGAGAATGAAGAAGCACATGCAACTTCGTCTGGTGAGCAAGCAAGCAGACTGGCAGAGGCAGCGAAAATGTGTCAACTCACTGGTGAGCGTGAGCAAGAGTGAGAATGAGAGAGTGAGAATGACACAGAGACAGAGCGAGCGATCGTTAGAGAGACACGTATGTTGGAGAGGGAGAGGAGGGACAAATGGGGTCCACTGGATGGTGGGAGTGGTACTCCATCTGGTGAGGGGTAAGGAGTCCATGAGAGGATGGGAGTTGAGTTGCCGTCAGGGCATAAGGATCAGGGGTGGGGACAGATTGGTGTTGGTGTTGGGGGAATGGAGGTGGTCGTAACGGTGGAATGGGAGGTGGTTGAGCAGTCGTGGTACTCCCTGTTAGCAGCCTCCCACTCTCATCATCCCCACTGATGATGATGCAGCAGTGGAGAGAGAGAGAAAAAAGAAAACACATACCACGAGGGACTTTAGGATCTCCTTTCCTCTCTTTGTTATCTTACTGTATTCTTACTCCTACAGTACTCAGATGGATTGCAGTCTCTCAATTATGGCAGGGGCTAAATTTTGGGGGCAAATGAAATCATGTCATATACTGAGACATTTCATCACGTTGTGGAGGGATACACTAAATGAAAAGCAAATTTAAAATTACTGTTGTTGTTTTCTTCAACCACTAATGAGAACAACATACATGGGGGGGGTAATTAAAAAATTCCCAACCTGATGCAGAAGAAATAGTTTTTGGCAGGATGATGCTACCAATGAACAGTTTAATAACGTTAATAAGCACAAACTGCACTTTCTGACACTTTTTTCTTGAGATCACTTCCAGACCTGGGTGTTTGAAGGAAATGGAATTGATAAATTTGAAGTGCATGCAATGAAAAATGTTTGATGAGCAAATACACTTGATTTAGATTGCCTGCACATTTTTGTGACACATCCTTGCATATTTTTCATGAGTATTTTTTCATTGAAAGTTTTTTCCTCTTTTACTTTCATTATGCACCCATATTAAGAAATAAATCTGGAAAACAAAAACATGTGTGATAAAAGTGATAGGTATGCACCTGACATGAATGCTCCGATTAAGCTGTGTGGTAAAATGCCCTAAAACTCTCTTTCATATCAGGTCAGGAACTTTTGATTGCTCCTAATGATCTCAAGGGCATAATGATTGATCATGATGATATGGCAAAAATAATACAATTCACTGTTTCTTGTTCTGCACTGTCATAAGAACAGCATTCCATTCAGCAAACACTGACTTTTAATGAGGAGCACTTGTCAGGACAAAATTATATCCAGCCAACAATCCAAATACCTGGTTCAATGAATTGGATGCCAACTGGAGAAAGTAAGAACTGCAAACTAAATGGAATTCAAAAGTGTGGCTCTTGAATCTAAATTTTCAAAAGTGGTCAATAGTTTGTCTTTTTTTTCACATTTCTCACAGCAATTGGTTAAAACTGATCAATAGTACTTTACAGTTTTCCTATTTTCACCCTCAGACTTCTTACTACTGGAATACTGCCTGTTGCACATATTAGATGAACAAACTCAAGATATTACAGGGACTCTACTGAACTAAACAAACTAGAGCAGAGCTGAACTGAGTTTGTAGTGTTGAAAGAGAGCTAGGCAAATCTAGTACTCTTGGAACAATTATTATTCATTATCAATTACTCCTCAAAATGGCTATTTAATTATCTATTATAGTTATCCTGAGTTATTAATTGCAGGTAAATTAAAAAACTATTTATATTAACATACATGCTGTTGTATGACAGCAACAGAAAATTAAAAATAACTTTTCATTAATCTTTATTTTGAAACTGGTCTTGAGCTCATATGAGATGAAGAAAAGTTTTCATTTCTTGACAATTCATAAACCCAAAGCAGAAAAAATGTATGGAGATGATCCCAACCAATAGTTGATGTATAATAATTGAAGTCAAAGTATTTCCTGAAAAACCATAATAACCAAGAATTCAAATTCAAGGAATTCATTAACTGTACCAATTCCTAATTCAATCAACAATTGAATTAAAACAAACTCAATTATTCAGTAGCATTTAGCTCTAACTGAAAGCAGCAGCAATCTGAATCTTAATTTCACATTACATAGCAAAACAAAACAGATCCAAACTGGTAAACTTTTGAATCCCAGGCAAACCTGAAGAGATGAAATGCATTTTACTGCACCTTTAGCTGCAGTGCCCACCTTGACTTCAGACTGAAAATGTATAGGAATAATTATGTCATTGTCATGTATGGCCAATTTCATAAAGTCCAAATTTAGTCATCAAGATGCTGGGACTTTCAAATTTTAAATAATGAAATGTAATATTTAAATGTCCATGTGAATGCTAAAGAATAGCTACTGTACTCATTTGAATATTGATGAACAGTAAAACTAATTAAAATAAATGAAGCTATGAAATTCTTATATGCACTTTCTCTGGACAGAATGGGTTGTTTTTGAATTCCATCACTTATTGTCTAGCTTATTCATATAACATCCCACTCAAAATTTCTAATAATCTAAAGCAATTTTCCAGGAACAGTGATGTTTTAGGAAATGTCATAGCATCACTATAGGGACACTGAACTTTCTAAGTGATACCTCCAAATTTTGAATATTTCATGGTCCTTAAAAATAGCATGAGGTGTGGCTGCAGAGGTAGTAGAAAATATTATCTATATTACAGTGTCTACTAATAACCCCCATGGGGATAGCTCCCTCCCTCAATCAAGAATCTGCAAGCATGCATTTACCGCTTCCTTTGAATTTCCCTCCTGTCCTTCTCCAACCACACAGTGAGTAAGGGCACAATGAATCCTTCAATCTATGAGTGAGTTAATGCAAATACACAATTCCAAAAGAATCATGAGTGTCCAGTGAGGCTTTCACCCCACAAGACTATTATATATATCAGAAGAAATGTGCTGTTTTCCCTGAACATGGCAGTATTTTGCGTCACTTGCCATTTAGGCCTCGTTTTCATGCATGAAAGAGAAGCAGCTTAATCTAAATTGCGATGATTAAGGCTCTTCTGCCTTGCGTTTCAATGAAAGGCGGCAAGGGTTCACATAAGCAATCAAGCAAGCTATGGATGCTGTTGGACACTGGCTATGAGAATACGACGTCAACCACAATGGACAAAAGCATCCAAGGGTCGGAACATGTATATATATATATTAAAGATTCTTTGACCTCGTGATACTGATTCAGCTCTTGAGGAAAAAGTTCACAAAGGATGCATTGAAGACGAATTCAGGCCCTTTCCCTGTAGCAACGGTCTTTCGTATCTGTTCTTTTCATCTTTTCATGAAACTTTGTTTACGGAAAGAGGGGAAGGTCTTCTTTTCGTCATCCTCCAGCTGTTCTCTAATGATACCTAAGGCTAATAAGGAATTTTGCTTCGATTTTCTCTACTTTCGAGAACGAGGACACACGATGGGGTCGGCGCCATGTTTCCCCACTACACAGTATGTGACGACGAAACGTATTAAATGCGCTCTCCGACTGTTTCAAGTAGCTTCACCCGTTTGCAAGGTAGAGAAAAGCTGCTTTTCTTGCGCTATGACGGATATTTAAGCCTTTCCGGTTGAGAACGCGATCTATTCGGGATCGTTTACGTGAGTGGAAAAGCGGACCAGTTCTAATTTTCCCGGATGTGTTACGGACAAGCTGGTCTGCAGTTTCAGGCGAATGTTGGCGGGGAACAAGGAAATCTATAACATTTATACTCTGAAACGTACTTTCATTTTCTTTGCTCATTCATCCATTTGCTGGCTGTTTCATAGATCGGTGGTTGAAATATACTGGTCTACATGAAAATGGGAAGTTGATATAAAGAGAAGCCGCTTAAACTTTGCATGTAAAACGAGGCCTCACCGCTGATATACATCAATTTCTAGCGTCCAAAAACTTTTAGCTATGAGTCAAGAAGCATGAATGTGTGATGCAGTGAGAAACACTCAAGCGAAAGAGCTTTCAGCCTTTCAGTGAAAGAGTAAGTGAGTGAGTGAGCAAGAAGCAGCTTGTGAGAAAGAGAACCAGAAAATGGGAGAAAAAATTCTTAGAGGGAAGAAAATGAAGCCAAGAATACAAGAAGCAAAGGTGGGTCAGACAGAATCTAATCATCCAGTAAGTTGTGAAGATGAATGGGCTTAATGATGTGAAAAAGAGTGTGTGCATGTTCAAGTGAACAGAAGGAAATAATGAAGAGGGTCAAATATGAAAACGAACCTGCAGGGTTTGCACCACTGACTCTGCTGGTCCAGCCCATATCGAGCTCGACACTTCTTCATGTTGTTCGCTGAAACACAGTATTCAACCCCAAACTGAATGTGCGTCAGTTGATCTACTGCTGATTAATACTAAAAAAAAATTATGCTCCAACAGCATGAGTGACTTTTTCCTATTCGAAGTCAAATATGCAGTTGCAACATTAGGAAAACGTGGTAACGAGAGTGGGATGAAGAAAGACGTACGGGTGTCATTGGCTTTGTCTTTGCGCTTTTTCTTCTTGTACATTTTGGCAGCGTAGCTCTCCCTGGCGGTCCATCCAGGGTACATCTGCATGTGCAGTTCCCTTTCCTTCCGAGCCAGCTCGTAGTACTTGCTCTGCTCTTCTCGACTCAACGCGTGCCACTAGAAAGCAATTCAAAGGCACCATCAGCTTGCCATTATCACCCCACCAAAAGAACAACGGAGAACCATCCGATCTTCTCACCCTTCTCCCGAGGATCTGGTTAATGGCAGCACTTTCCTTCAAGGTACATTCGGCAACGACTTTGGCACGCATTTCCTTCATGTAAAGCATGAAGGCATTAAGAGGTTTCTTGACGTGAGGCTGCTTCTTCCTATCAGACGACGAGGAAGATGGAGATGATCCCTGATGAGGATGATGATGTCCCCCATCTCTGTCCTTCACCTTCCCATCGCCACGAATATCACTACCCCTACGTACATAGGTGGGACACATACTGTGCATAATCAATGTCAATCCCACGAGGATGGTGGGTTTCCATTTCTACGCATTTTAATCGAATTTCCCTGCAAGGTCATTAACTTTCGAGTTAACATTAATGATGGACTTCCCCCCCATTCCATCATTAATGGAATTGTTAAATTAATGGCGTATTCATTTTCTTCTTTAGGTAGGACGAGATGAGGACGAACCGATGGGAGCCTTGTGAGGAGGGGTCTAAGCTTGGGGACTTGGAGTTGGCGTTGGAGATTGAAGGAGGGCGAGAAGCGGTGGATATGGAGGTGGCTGTAGAGATAGAGATGGAGGAAGGTGGGAGGGAAGCATATGGGGATCCCCTCCCGGCATTCCCCCCTCCTCCTCCCCCTCCGTACATGCTCGCCCTACATACAGCAAGACAAGAGTTAGTGATCGTGTCTTTTTTTCAAGCGGCTCAGCAAGCTCTGCCGAGATCTTCATCACCCGATGACGTCATTTTACGGTTTAGTTGCTCAGCGTTCTCGTAAATCGCTATATTCTGCTGGCAGCTGTTTGCCTAATAGTGACGTCATTCAATGACGTGGTCGTGCCTAGCCATCGTCTTTTTCGCCAGCAGCTGCTAGCGGCTGGAGAAAAAGACGCGGCCAGTGCCTCGCTTAAGGGGCCCTGAATGCTAGAGGAAGAAACAAACGATGTTCAACAATATCTCTTACCAGGCGAACTCTGGAGTTAGCATGGGGTGAGGGTATTGAGGGCCTGGGAACGGGTACATCCCCGACCTTGCAAACGCTGCTGCTGCCGCTGCCGCTGCTGCTGCTGCTGCCACAAACAACATACAACGTCGTTAGCAACATTGCTAAACTGCCTCTCTGTACATTCAATGTATGTTGCATCATGCATGTGGTATATATATATATGCCCCTTCACCCCGAATTGAATAAATCATTTCATTTTTGAGAAAGCGTAAAGATGGGGCGGAGGGGGGAAAGAGGACCGTTACGATCAGATGTGATGGGACTTTTATCTCGAACTAGAATCTGGATTTCGTGTCTCTCTCAGGGCGGGCGTTCCCATAGAAGGGGGATAAAAAAAAAGAGAATATTTTTCTCTCCCTCCTGTTTCCAGTCCAAAGATCATCACACAGGGAGAGAGACAGAGATCCGATTAGATTTACCGTATTACAAGCCAACGCTCTGATGTGCCTTCCTCCCCCATTCGTGTGCGTCCGGACTGCGTACTGTATTAACATCGCCTGTGACCCTACGTGGATTGTATTTCAGGCTAGGAGAGAATGCCAACTGTGACCGGAATCTAGGTTCTAGTCGTGACTCGACGGCATGCACGTCAAAATATGACTATCATCTTCCATCCATGCCCCGGAACAAGAATCTCCCAGAGGGAACCGTGACACTTTTTCTTCTCTCGTGCATTTCTCCTATTTATCTTTCTTCTCTTATTCGGTATGAAGGCATGGCTACGAATGGACCCGGGTCAAAAAAAAAAAAAAAAATCAGTGCAGTGAGATTTCTTCCCACACTTAGTCTTCCACGGGAAGAATTCTATCCTGTCAGAAATAAAAGGTGACTAACACTCGCGAAGCAGGCGAGCGTAGAACCAGCCACTCCATTTGACCCTCCTCTGCACGCGCTCTTTTTATTCTCGTTCCAACAGTCCTCATTCATTCAGCATATTTAAACGAAACTCATTTGCCCATAATCGATTCAAGAGCTATGTCTGGCGAATTTCGTCGCAAAACCTCATAGTTTCATATAATTTTTGGAACACTATATCCTTAAAAAAAAAAGGTATTTTCGTTAAACCAATGAGCTCTTCCAGATGAAACTCGCACTTGCCATATTCGAGTACCAAACCTTTCCAGTTCCAAATTGTCATCGCTTAACTTTTCAAGAGTCCACGGATTCTTTATGTGTCCATCCATCCCTTAGGGTGAAACCTATCTTCCGCTTTCGTGTAGACACGGTGCAAGAAAATAAAAACTCCGCTTGGATAAAGTGAAGATTGTGAATGATATTCTGAAAAGGGGACTGACATCATCGTTCATCGATAGAGTGTACCCGTCTAGACTATCCAGGTGGAAAAGAAAGGGGGAGAGGGAGAGAGAGGCAAAAGTCAGAGAAGAGCGCGATCGATCCAACAATATGAGCCAAGCCAGAGTATAGATAGACATCCATCGATGGAGCCCAGGAACCAGGGCAATTGATTGATACCCCGCCGGTCAAAGACTTCCCTGTATTTACCCACCCTGACTGAAAAATGAAAGAGCTGTGTCCAAGCGCATGAGATTGTCATCAAATAACCCCCGGTCATCATATCTCTTTCCCCCTCCCCCTCTCTTTCATCGCTCTAACTGCAGTTCTCTTTTCATCCGATCAGGCGGTAGGAAACAGGTGCGGTTTCTCCTCTCTCTCGATCTGAATAGAGGGGGCAGAGACAGAGATAGAGATCGGCTCTTTCACGAGCGATTGTAACGAAATGAGGAAGTTGAAAGCAGCAAAATTGGGGTCTCGTTAGAGAACGCCATTCAATGTTCAACGTCCTTGTCTCCCTCTCTTCATCGTATCGATGAACTACTCGTCTTACACAAAATGTGCTAAGCAGGTGTATAGGCGAAAGGATTTCGTACATACGTCTTCCAATTGACTGCTTGAAAATTAAAGTGATCAATGGAAAACTAAGAGGGGAGTGACAGAAAAAAAAAGAAATCCTGCATGAAAATAAAAAAAAAACATATGCTCCAAGATTTTCCAAAATTTGACAAGAAGCATTGAAACAAAAAAAAGAGGCTGAACATAGTCCGGTGGTGGAGGATAAGTGTATAAAACCTTCGTAGACTATGTAAGACGAAGTCCTTTTCACGCTAGGGGCATACTATAGCTGAAACCCGTCATGCGGTACGGTATGCCGTCATAGAGCGGTGGAAGGCGGTATGACAGGCATATGGTATGGCACCGGCTGTCATACTTATTATCCAAGCGCAAAAAATGGGCACCACCCTCATGATTATCACTTGATAACTGCGGTGGGCAAATGCACTCCCTCGTCCAATATGCCAAGAAGGCATTAACGCTGGGATGAATTACAGCGTGCCCCCCGTGTGGAAAGTCCTACGTAAGTGAGAGGGGGGGGGGGAGAAAGAGGAAGTAGAGAAGAGAATGCACGAACACCGTGTCCGTGGTGGGAGGATCCGCCGGTCCACTTCTCGCGTTTCACCTTCATGCTACTAAGCACTTACTAATAATAGTCCAACTAAGTCCAAACGCGGAGATGCAAAGTTTACCTCGCTCGTGAGCATAGGAATTTGTTCGTTCCTTAAGAATTCCCGCGAATACGATGTAAAGTAATACTATTATCATTATGGGTACAAGAAGCTTCGCGCTGATATACAAGACCAGACAGACAGAGAGGCATCGAAAGACTACTTTAAAAAAAAATAGAGCCTTGTTTGGTCTTTCTTATTTCAAAAAGGGCCGCAGCATAGATGGGGACATGTGGAGGGAATGAAAATTTCATTTAAGAATTGAAATATATTATATAAAGCTCCTTCTACAAATTCATTCTTTCTCGTGGGATTGCGATAAAAAAAAGGGTGTTTCGACCATCCTTTCGTAAGTCGTTAGAGGGCGGGAAGGAATGTGGAACGGATGACATCACCAGCAGTTAAAAAATCGTGCGGGGAAGGCGTCCAAGGCGAGGAGGGGCTCGTCCAACCATTCCTTTGGAAACGTGACTGCCATGTGAGGATCCACTCGATATCGTATCCACTTCTCCATTTAAGTAAACACCCTCATACGACGAAAAATGCAGTTGGAAATTACCCTGAATCCCGAACGTATTGATGGGCATACACATCAGACTGTTCAAATAAAGTATTCGCAAAATATTCCCAAGTACAGGCTGTAGAGATGTAGCCAGGGAGTATTTCAAGAGCGATTTCAGCTTCCCTGTTCTCGTGACTGCATCCCAATGATGGCAACCGTAGTAAGTTGGTTACTTACTTTCTGTTCAACTGAATTCGTCGCTGTCTATGGCACCAGATTTCGAATCGGTATCGGCCACGATCAACTTGGCGATACGGACCTGATGACAAACTACAGACGATACAATGGCATACATTTTCTATTTCTAGTCTATCAACTAAGAATCTATGCACGGGCGCTCAGCTTTGGAGAAAAAAAATACGCGGGTGAAGCTTGAAAAAGTGCAGCCGATTTGTGCAAGCGTGTTTCAATTTGATTTGGCACGATGTTCCAGAATGACCGCATTCAACCGGAAAGGCTATCGAACTCAAAGGAAATTGGACCAAGAAATGGTGATGTGATGACAGTGAAGGTGATGACCAAGATGGTAAACCCTACAGAACAAGTCCGCCTCTGAAAGTTGCTGTCCCACATGAGCTTCATCTTCATGATATTCAAGAACTTTGGCAACTATAACTGAAACAATTTGCAGAAAGTCTGGCAGACTGAGATAAAAATATGCATCGCTCTCGTATACAACACTATAGATATATTGGGCGTGGCTTCGACCACACAGCTTTTTGTCATGGAATCAGATATGCACAAACATATCTGATTCCATGACAAAAAAAGATTGTACAGACGGCTGGACTCATTACATCCTTACAGACCCAATCTTGACAGAATGTGTGTTTGTGTTCAATCTCATTTACAATGCATATGATCTATATACGACGTCTTGTGGCGTAAAAAAAAGGCAACATTCCCATGACATGTACGCATGACACGAGAACAATGGCTTTTTTTTGTACTTTCTCTGGATTTAAACAGTCACCACATGAGATTCCCCAATAGTAGATGAAAAGATCGCAGTCAAATCAGTGAGGTAGGCGGCTTTTGCTGAATATCATCCGGAAAACCTACACATACACAAAGGCCATTCCAAGATGTAATGGGGAACTTTCAAATGTTTAAATGTCTTGTCGAGCATTGTTCGCTAATTTCAAAATGTATCGATTCCAATGAAGAACTAGATTGTTCGATTCTAGCTGTCGAACTCGAGGTCCCAAACCATCTTCGCGAATTCTACAGGGTTCGCCAGAAAGGTCACCCTTTTTCACTCGATCGTTATATTAGTCCTAATTAAAACGTGTTCATGCAACATGGAAGATAAATAGGATCACTCACGGAAATACAACAAATAACTCTTGCAAAATATATTTTTTCACAGTCGCAGTTGCGCGCAGAATGTTGCATTAACTTAGCGGCAAAGTACAGCATAAAAAAGCAGAGATAATGTCTTAATTTCCTGTTGCATAATAATAAACACGATTACGATGGTGTGTAAGCAACTTCATGGTCATCAAAATTGCTTGCGAGATCACCAAGGAAACACCACGGCCAACCATCAGGGAAGAAGTTCGCATAGAAACAATCTGGAACATCGTACAAGTACTACCCTCGTTCTCATTTTTGTGTTTTTCCTTTTACTAAAGCCTGCTTTTGATGAAGGCCATTCTTATTGCATGCCTTCGCCGCCGATTGTTAATCCTCTGCAACAGTAATTTTTTACAATCGAAGTTACTGCAATAGGTATTTGAGAAAGCACAAGTTCATGAAGCCAAGTCTCTCCATCTTGGGATGAAAAGCGCGCGACCTTGGCACAAGATATAATCAACACGTGACTGTTCACACTCATCACCACACGTGATGAAACGAGCAAGAAGGAGGTAGTGATCAATCCTGAATGATCGTTAATTGATGATACGATGATTGTGCTAACTGTTGCAAGTTCTCCAGCCTCACACGTGACTACATGGCCCCATACATTCCTTTTCCGAGAGCGAAAATGGTGAGATATTCCAGGTTCAATACCTTCAATACGGGAAGATTTTAAAGACGAATGGGAAATAGCGTCCCATCCAATCCTTCATCAGGATTGAACAGGCCCACAACGCTGGGTGTGAAGTAAACTGAAGGCTTCACAAAGTAGCAGAATTCAAGCTACATAAGCCCCCATAGATTCGGCGGGGTTTAGATCAATCCCTTTTCCGAGTTTGGTAACAAATAAATATTGCGAGGATATTCGCTTGGAATATATTCCAATCCCCACTAGCATGCATAATGAAAGAAAAGAATATGCTGATATTCATCATATTCTATTCGTTCATTTAGCACACCTTTCTGAAAGTTACCATAAGAGAAATTGGAATACATTGACCAGCAAACGAAATATTTATGTGTTGGACCTTCAATGAGTATTCACTTCACATGGAAGCCTCTAATATTTTTATACCGCAATTCAGGTTATGCCTCTGATGCAATTAATATTTACAATTTTAGAATTGTTTCCTTCCCAAATATTTCATCTTGAGCGATTCATACGCCAATTTTAGAAACTCTCGTTTCCTTACTTTTGAGGCGTAACTTTTACGGATTCTTTATCTCTTTGTTTGCCTTACTCAGGATTTCTAGATGCAGTTCTACGCCAAAGTTGGCTATGCCAACGTGGGACCGTTCTAGCCTCTTTAACTTGCATTCGCGATCTAAAACAAATATAGAATTCAAAGTAAGGAATGTGGCGCCAACTCCCTCGGCCGATCATGGCCAAAAATGTATTATCCTTTCTCATTTAATGGCTCCGCCCCTATACCCCATCAATTCTCTCGTCCTCTGAATCTGAACGAGCTAGGGTTTCATGCCAGCTCGAACAGTGAGTTCACGCACATAAAAAATACTGAATATTCATGAAGATAGATCAATACAAATATTGTGACCAATATACGAATATATACGCAATAGTACCTATATCAAATATTTGATTACCATTATTTATTAAATATCTACGTGATGTTTACTACTAGTAGACACTGCTGTTCAAATACGACTATTGGTTACAGACAAGATCAATATTACCTGGTACTTCATTAGTTCACAGATTACTCAGTTGTGTCTCTGCTGGAGTGGACTCTCACGGTTTTGTCAACACCGCCCTTGTGAATGGTGAGTGAGAACATCGAAAAATAACTGCGAAATGATCAAGGAAACGACGTGCACTTGTTTGAAAATCTAATTTTTTCAATTCAACGAAGTCGTGATCGTATTCTCCCATCGTTCAATCCAGTGTCTTGAACTCAAGTTGAACTCCTGAGTTCCTTTAAGCCATCCCGTATATATATGTATTTTACAACCAGAAGGACAATTAAGAGGAGTCTGTGGCTAAATCGCTGGTCGAGAACCAGGATCAGTATAGTACTGTTCACTCTTCCAACTCTTTTTTTTTAGCACCTGTACTCCAGAGCGAATCCTAGCCTATCCTTACTGGCGAAAGATCTGCGATCAGTGGATCCAACTTACGTCTCACACGCAAACTGTGATCACTGCTTGTTTTTCTTTTTTACCTTCAAAATGCGCATTATTCGCCATTTACAAGAAAATCAATAAGCCAATACTAATAGTTGAGGAAGGAGACCTGGATCACACTGTACATTTTCCTACAAGTCCACTAACTACGTACCCTTTTACAGAGAGGGGGGGACAGGTCCAGTAGCTTCTTTCTGCCATATAATAGAGAAGGAAGCATGACTTTTGCGACGCTACTTTTAAGCAGCGGTACTCAAACTGCGGCCCGCGAAGACTAAATCTACTTTGCAGGGAAACTAAACCCACAATGGACACTATAACCCTGATTGGATTTTTTTTTTAATTCGTACTAGTAGACTTTTTTTTTCAAGTGTGGCCCGCGCAAGTTTGGTCACGTCCGTATGAGGCCCCCGGCTTTTGAGTACCGCTGCTTTAAAGCAGTATAAATGCATTTTCAGTCCTCATTGCCAATTGCTGGGATGATAAAAAAAAAAAAATATTTATGGTGTTTTATTTGTCTAATTCGGTTTTTTACTTTTCGTTCTTGAAACAGCCACAACACATAGGCATACCAGAGCTGCGAAGCAAACCGGCTCATATTCCATATTGTTCAGATAGACTAAAACTTCTACAAGAACAAGAATTTCTCGGTCGTTTCAGCAGCCTCCCCAACCCTTATCCCCTCCCAGCTTGCACACGGGAATTAATTCGCAAAACTCAAAGGAAGAAGGAACAAAACAAAAAAAATGAAGAAAACTCACGAAAGGGGCAAGGCGGGATCTTGTGGTGGTCGTATTGGGGATAAGGTGGGATGCCCATGTGAGCGGGCGGAGGCTGTGCATCCGCAGAGGAAGTGGAGGACACCGGGACCGGGAGAGACACACTCACCGGAACCGGAACCGGTGGAGGTGGAGGTGGGGGTGGAGGCGGGTAGCCGAAGAACCCCAACGGACTTGGGAACTTCCCAGCAGCCGCCGCCTAGACCACACCAAGCAAGAAAAAGAAAAAAATTCATCACGATCACAAGCACTGCGTCAATTGCGTCATGGATATTGCTGATCTAAACAAATATTAACAGCATCTGGAAGTGAGACAACCGACTAAGTAAACTATTGCCATTTCTGCACCGCATCTTTTTGGCATCAGTTATAAGGCTGGGCAGATGGACTCCCCATCGTATCCTTTTTTTTTATTTTACCCTGCATCATTTCATGATCCCTCCTCCAGAAATTAAAGACTGGTTGACATGCAGGTAGCAAGACAGGAAATCTCAGGCGAGTCCGATTTTCAAGGCTGTGTATATCAACACCAATATTTCTACTTAAATAAAGTGAATAAAGTAGAGTGGGAGATAAATGCATTTAAGCGCTGACGAGGTAATCATGATCATGCCGCCAAAGGCAATCGACATCGCATCGGGGTGTTTTCTCTCTCTCTTACTCCCTCTCCCCGTGTGACGGCAGATTGTGATGACAGACGAGGATGAGAGAGAGCGCGAGGGAAAAAGAAATACAACATGGGATTAAAGATAGAGACATACATACACTCGCACACACACACACAGTGTCTTTGAGCTCTCCCTCTTTTCCCCCCATTGGGATATATCCCCTCTGATTGGATATACGTAGCATGAGGGAGGGGCAGGAAGGATGGAAGGATGGATGGATGGATGGATGAATGGATGGTAGGAAGGAAGGGAAGGAAGAAGCTCCACTTCTTTATTCCTTCAAGCCAAAGCCACGCTAGTGGCCGACTATAAATATAAGCCTGAAAAGTATTTATTATTCGGAATACACCCTGGCCACTCATAAAAATATATATATAAATAAAAATAATAATAAAAACCTATGGATTCCGACTAGAGATATTGATGGACTAGCCTCGGAACGACTGCGCGTTTATATGGAGGGTTAGTACTTAGAGCTTTGTAAAGTAAAATTTTCTCACAGCAGCAAATAATAGTGAAGTGATTTGGATAACCAAAGTATTGCTAAATTAGTACCATCTAGCCAATGTGTCTTATGGAGTCTCAGACACAGAACTCAACTCGTCGCATATAATAAAAAATATATACAAACAAGTAATTAAGAAAATAAAAAATAACTTTCTATTGAGTACTGACGCGATCCGAAGTATGTGCATACAAAGATAGCATGTTTTTTTGGAGTGAGGGGGGAGGGGAGGGGGGGGTGAGACGGAACTAATATACTAGAAAGTCAAAGATACCACCTTCCAAAAGATCTGCAACACTTGTGATGTACCCAGCATCTACAGCACCAATAAGAACGTTTCTTATATCAAAAGATCTCTTATATGCACAAATCCACCGCTAACGCCATGAAGCATGTCATCGTTTCTCCAGATTTTGCCTCAGAAGCCATATGGTTTGGTTTCTCCGCTTGAAACTATAACAGAAACATCACTTCGTCCCTGCACACATTTTTACTAAGTCTGACTCACTTCTTGTATACCCCCAAGGTATACACTTCTTGTATACCTTGTGTACCCCCGAAACAATTCACGGGCCACACCATTTTTTAACCTAACGATGGCTGTGCAAGCAGTCGTTGTTGAATTCAAGTTCAGACCTAAAACTTCACTACTTTCAAAATAAAGGTATTTTAACTTTGCATATGAAACGATAGAAGCATTCTGGTGGATGAACTTCAGTCTCTGAGAATGCCCAGTGACGGGCTCCTCTCTATGAGGATGCATATAAAAAAAAAAGCATACTATGTGTATGGCTTGCAAAACGAAAGCTAAGCTAGCCAACATGAGGATGGACTAGAATTGAAAACCAAAACAAACGGATTCTGAAGCTAATTTTTGAGAAAAGATGGCACCAAATCAAGGCGTCAGTGGGAGCTTTAAGCAGGTAAGAGATGACAACATCCGAGGTTATTTACAGTTTCCCAGTTACAGACATCATCCGGGTACTGAGAACTTGGATCATGAAGAAGCGCCACAAGTCTTTTTGAGGGCAGTATAGTTACTTATAAAACAGTAAAATCGTATGGGATCATGCCCCAAAAATCATGGAAACAAGGCTTAGGATCCAAAGACTGAATACATTGATCATCTGAAGTAGATTCGCTAAATATTTTTAAAGGGGCTTTCACGATGCATCAATTCATCGATGTCACAATTGATGTCTTGATCGCGATGGTCCTGACCGTCCTCCTCGTTCAGCAACCCCTCTAATCAATAGCGGCGGTAAACAACGGAAGGCAAGCTTCCCCGGATCGCGATGAAAAATGACGGAATTCGCCAGTAACCTTCTCCCGATGCACCATCGATGGTTCTGGTTAACACTTTGAGCTCTACAGTCGTCATATGACGTTCAACGCCCATAGCCCATTCAAATTGCCAGGGCTCTAAGTGTTAATAAATCGATGGCAATAGCCACTGCGACACCCCTAATTTAAAACAATGTAATCGGTACCTGGCATGAAGCACTAAAAAACAAAGCAGAGTGCGGCATCGCCGAGAAGCGAGTCTAAAAACCAAGTTTCTACTCTTATCACACGATCAGTTAACGATCGCCAGCTGACGGTATTACTCTGCCCCTTTCGCGCTTCCGCAACGACTGGAGAAAGAAGAAAGATGTTCAAGCGGGCACGTGACAGGAAGAAAAGTTGTGCCCAGTGGACAAATGGGACCAATGATCCGGGAGGCTTTGCAGTAGACTCGGCGACGGCTAGCTAGCTAACCATCTATCGTCCTCGTTGGCAATTTTGGAACTTAATAATACGCCTCAATGTTACGTTAAATTATGGAGTGGACATCGTTCGGATATGACCACTCTTTGCTACTGGGAACGTGTCATTACTCGAACCTCACTTTTTCCTCAAAAGATGTTGATGGTGGGATGAGTTTGCAATGACACTAGATCACAAATTCATATACATCATTTTGAGAAAACAATCACAAGAGCCATCATTTACCCTTACACTATCTCAAAATCATCAACCCCTTCGCATATCAGCGATAAAGGGTAAGGGTGGATTTTTGAACAGAGCACTATCCGATAATGCTGCTTTATTTACCGGATTTATAATGCATACGGATAATGTTCTGTTCAAAAATCCACGCTTACTTCCGAATGCATAAACCTCATTTTGAAAGATGAAGTGGCCTTTAAGAGCTGTATCCCCCCCCCCCCCAATCCCATAGAAGTCCGTGATTCTTTAGTACAATGACCGCCATGAGGCGCACTGGTGCGCCCCGTGCTTCACCTCCTAGGGGTATAAAAATGACGTTGGCCCAGGAAAGTCATCAGGCCAATATAGCCGTGGCGGTCAAGTGTTAAGGACCGTTACCCTAAGGTGGTTTCAGTATTTAGGTCAAGTAGTTAATAACATGGAAATCCAGAAGCTGACTGGCTCTGGAAAATCGTGAAATCAACGTATTCTCAAGAGGGAAAAATCAATTCAGAAATACATTACAAGAGGTGGATAACTATGAAAATATTCACTTTTTTCAGACGAACTTTTCCTCGTGCCAAAGATAATCTCTTCGATGTTGTTTCGGAATGTTGTTTTTTTTTATATTAACATACTCATGAATACGGATTGAGATTGTTCTATAAAATGCATAGGCCTCTGACCTCTAGTAAAGTTTTTATTTCGAAGGTTTGAAGATAGGTTGCCTTTTTTTGACTGCATATGCGTAACTTGCGAAGCGCGTGAGGAAAAAATGACGTCAGAGTAGGAATAGCTTCTGGAGGATGCGACAGACTGGCTTCGAATGCCGCGTGCAAAGGTGCCTTCGCCACAGTTAAAAATAATGAGTGACTATACCTACAGATCATGTGTGCATTCGCTGGCGACTCAAAATGTCCTGGAGTCTTATTTTCGCGATTTTTGAGGCGTGACCCCACGCAATTCTTACTCTCTTTATCAGGCAAAGGTTTCGGCTTTTATATTATACAGGCTTCATGCCTTGAGAGTCAAGTCTGATTTCCCAAGTCCATACAAGTTCCATTGCGCAACCCCGTGTTGGAGAAAACGGGGACAAAGGAATCGGTCGTGGGGTAGATGATAATGGAGACAATGGGATTCCGAGGCTTATGCTAATAGAGGGGGATCGAGGAAAATGCACCTACACTCCATGCAAATGATCATTTCCAGGGGGAATCTGATCTCATTACTGGGAGTCTCATCTGGAGGGAAGAAGTCTGGACAAAACAAGCGCACATTCTTGCACGAACCGGTTCATTCGCACCCGGCTACATTGCCGGCATTCGTGGAAGCCCATGAAACTTGGAACGTCACAGATTCATCTGCAAGGTACCGAGGTAGAAAAGAAAAGCCAAAGAGGGGTCTCCAAGGACTTCCTGTCGAATTGACTGAGGGGAAAAGGATGTGTCATTAGAGGAACCCATTAGTGAAGAAACCGCGGACGGTTTCTTCGGTTTCCAAACCCAAAGGCTTGCTCGTTTCAATACCCTTGAGGGGGGCAGAAATGGAATGACTCCTATTTATCTCCTCCTGAACCCTTCCTTCTATTCTTCCTTAGTCTTCCTTCCCGAAAGGTCAGAGAGTGAGTGAATGTGGACATATACACAAGAAAAGGAAGGGACGGGACGGGAAGTGTCATTGACATGAAGGAATGTCCTCTCATCATCGTGGATGACACCGCGTGTGGACATGCACGTATCTTCTCTTCCAACAAGAACTGGCTTCTTCCTTTTCTCCTTCTTCCTCAGGGGCGGACCTATCTGTCCGTCCATTGTCTGTCGAGTACGAGATGGGAAAGCCTTCTCTCTCTGGGGTCAATCCTTCCCCCCTTTTCTTTTCTTTTCACCCTTGACACAGACCATTGCAGAGCTCTTGATAGGAAACAAAGCGATCAGCCAAGCAGAAACTGATCAAGGACGATGTGGAAAAAAGACGGACTTAGGTTAGAAACCCCTTTTTTGTTTCCTGAGAGGGGGAATAAGACACAAGAGGGGGGAACAGTGAAGAGAAAGAGAGGGGGGAACAACCCTTTCTCTAATCGTAGTTATAATATGAAGGGGGGTTCATTGATGAGGGGAAAATGGAGATGAGGATGAGAAGGAAACCCTCAGGGACCGATTCGCTTCACTGAGCAATTAGGTCTAAAGCCTACACAGGATCGAATGTTCAATGCGTGTACCCCCTGTGTGCGTATTGTCAGGCCGAGGGATAGCGTTATCCAGACTGATAAGAGAAGGGGAGTCCATGGTCTTTTATCGACATGAGCCATCTAGGACATGAAATGTATGTCCCTGGACAGGTTTCCCCTGTGCACGCTACGTAGAAGACCCAGGCCTCTGCTGTGCCTCTACATAATCATGTCACGATAGACATGAGAGGAGAGAGAGAGAGAGACAGTCTTCCATCCCTCTAGTCAATTACAGGGGCGTACTCCAGGGAGAGGAGAGGAAAGATAAAAAAAATAAAAAAAAGTGGCCAAGGAACCGGTCTGGAGGAATCCGGGAGAGTGCAAATGCAAACGCAGGATATTCGCTGGAGCTCTCCAGCAATGTCTGTCTGTCTCCTCTCTCCTCTCCCCTCCCCCACCATTACGGCGCGATAATCATCACACAATGCTGGATTTCTAATTACTCCTGACAACCGGACCATTGTTTATTGTCCCTTTCACCGAGATGACGGACAACGGATAAAATCCTCGAAGCACTGGTCTGAAGCTACGACGACGCCACTCCTCGTTAACAGGGCAGGAAAAGGCATAGGGAAACGAAGGGAGGGAGGGAGGGAGGGAGGGAGGGAGGGAGGGAGGGAGGGGGGGNGCGTCGTCGTAGCTTCAGACCAGTGCTTCGAGGATTTTATCCGTTGTCCGTCATCTCGGTGAAAGGGACAATAAACAATGGTCCGGTTGTCAGGAGTAATTAGAAATCCAGCATTGTGTGATGATTATCGCGCCGTAATGGTGGGGGGGGGGAGAGAAAAACCAAGAGGAAAGCCTGAGGCTCAGGCCTGGGCCATGACACGAAGGGAAGAAAAAAGGTCACAGGGAAAGGGGATTGGCTGAGGAGAGCTGAGCATGAACCAATGAGAGAGCGTTATTGATCTGGGGACGGGACCGTCACCATGGTAACCACTTGATTCCTTCCCCTTGATTGGCACGAGCAAGGGGCATAATGCTCCCTCGTGCACAATCGATACATCAAGACCCCCCATCCTCGTGGGATCACCATCCCCTTCACCTCTTTTCTTTCGGAGTACTAAAAAACCTAGCCTCTACGGCAAAAAGAAAAATAAACCAAAATTTTCCTTCATAGGGAAAAGCAAATAAGGAGTCTAGCTGAAGAACGGTGATTCGGTGTCTGTGATTCTGACAACTTCAACACATCCTAATTTATTGTTATGCCTCCCCTCTAATGAGGTATGATGAGAGGTGACTGACAAGTTTCCACGCTTTTGGGAGAGAAAATTATACACCACGTAACCTGGATCTCCTCGTTCCGGCCCATTATTTTCCCCCTAAGAACTTACAATACGTTCATCGGACTTGATTCAACTCCTGGATTTCCGTCAAAGAAACTGCATAGGTTATACTGTCATGAAACTACCAGATAGGTCTTGATGATGGGGGGAGGAGGTGTTGAAGTATGGCTGAGAAAACAAGAAAGGGCAGGCAGGCCACTGCCACACTATCTCCATGCAAACAGACAGGGAGACAGGATCATTCTCTTCTCTCATGGAGAGTCCTTATCACTTTTTCAGTTGGCTCCAAGCAGGAATCTTATCTCCCCCTAGGGCCCTAGCAGTCACTTCGTCCAAGCCCATTAATTCCCTGATTCACACGTTCTTCTCCTCCTCCCCTCCCCCCTTTCCAAACCACGCCTCTCTCCACACCCGCCCCCGCATCGAGGAAAACAAGTCTTTGTTCCAAAGAAAAATTATATATACATATATATAAACCTGTCTCCCCACGGGGGTGGGAGGGGAATCATTCACACCTCAATCAAGGCAACGAAGAAAAGAAAGGAAAGGATTCCCAATGAAGTGAATGTGGATTCACGGGAAGTGTAAATTATGATTTTGGTCATGGGTGGGAGGGAGGGAAAGAGATGATGATGATGATGATAATCTTCGCCTGGGTTGGCCCTCGGGGTACGATATCCGCACCTGGGCATGAAAATGATTGACGGACGGCGGGTCTTATTCGTGGGTGAGTTATGGAAAAGACGATGATCCGGTCATAAAAGGCATTTGTCACGTCTCCTTCCCTTCCCCTGGCCCCGTGCTTTGGAAGGAGTCAAGTAGAGGGCCAGGGGGTCCTTCTCTCCCTTTGAGAAGAAGCAAATGTTTGTTCTCTCTCTGGTGGAAGCAACTGAAGGAGAAGAGAGGACGAAGGGGGATAGGGAGAGGCTAGAAGAAGGCTCTTCTTACCCGCGCTGCTTACAATGAATGATGACGCCGCACCGCCTGCCCTGCCTTCCTTCACACATACAAGGGCGGAACCAAGACCAAGACCCTCTACCCAAAAAGAAATCCACCACATTCCATTCTCTCCCCTCCTCCCCCCTTTTTTCTTTCCTCCTCCCTCCCCTTCAGAGTCAAATGCAGCGGGAAATCACCGTCATTCAGCCGAGGGGTTCTGACAGATAAAGGGACACGGATTTATACTGTCCATGAGATTGGTTCCGCCCTTGTTAGTCAAGGCCAACGCATTGTCTCCTCCTCCTCCTCCTTCGGTATGCCCATTGCCAGTCTGCCTTCGGCTCCGCGTCCTCACAGCGGCGGCTTCTCAAACAAGACCGGAGCGGGGGGGGGGGGGGGGGAAGAACTTTGATAGGCCTAATGCCCTTCATGATGAGGATGATGATGGGAAAATGAGAAGAGGGACACACGCATGGCACACTCCACCTTTGCCCCTTCCATCCAGCCTTTTTTTGTTATATATTTTTTTGTTTTTCTCTACCGTATGCCTTCCCTATACCTCTTCCAGACTCCACCTCTACCTTCCACCTTATCCCTGGCTCATTCTCTGCCTGGAATAAACAGGATATGTGCCTCCCTGATATATTCCCGTTATTTGTTTTTCCTGCCTTCTCTTCATATACACACAGAACCCCCCACAATCCATGCAGGGGGCACCCGTGCTCAAAGATTTTTTTTTCATCTCCATCTCTCTCTCTCTTCACAGTGTCACAGCGTTCTCAGCTTCCTCGACTAAATCAGATAACGCGGATGGAATTTTCTGACGACAAAGCAAACACCGAGACACAAGAAGGATAAAATAAACAAAGAAAACGCGAAATCTAACGCCTTCTCAAAAAAAAAGGGAGGGGGAAGAGGTCCGAGACAGAGTCGGGCTTGGGGGCTACTTACGGCCTCGTATTTACTCCCCAATGGCGCCTCACTGGCACCTTCGAATCTCAGTAGCGCTGGCCTTTTGATCATGCTATTAATTTTCGCGATTCCCCCACCTCCCCTGTGCCCAGCCGCGGAAAAACGCCCAATGACACGCTTGGGGTCAGCCTGGCGGAAAATCATCACCGAACTGCTATGATCCTTGCATTCAGTCACGCCAGGAAAGGGGCAGTGGCAAGTGTGTCTACGCCAAAATCACTTCCTTTTTCTGAAAAATTATCCCAGGGAGGGAGATTCATAATGGGCAGTGCAATTGGAAATAGGGGGGGAAAAGAAAATGTCCTGCATTCCATTGGCATGGAGAAGATCGGGGGAAGAGACGCGAACAGGTGCTATGACTTGGTCCTTTTTCTCTCTCTCTCTTTTCAACACCATCTCTCTTTCTCTCTACCCTGAAACCAGGAGACTTCCCCCCCCCCCCCTTCATTTTAGAGATCAGGCGAGGCAAGCCTGGACTCTCTTGATGTTCACGCTTGAACCCTTTCCATCATGAGCCAAGCATGGTGGTTGACATCCCCTAATAGCCATCGGCGGGCTCTATCCACTATTATTATCAAGCCCGTATTTATAATGTACTTTTTTCGCCCTCTCTCTCTCTCTCTCTCCCCATGAAGGGCCCCAGGTCATGAGTGGGAAACAAGGTGTCGAAAACGGCACGCACATGGACGAGAACGAGTCTGAGGGGGAAAAGGAATAAGGGGGATGTAAAAAAAAATACTTGTGAGGGGGAGGGGGGGCGGAGAACACGTGTGTTGGTGGAAGCCTTGGTTCGCTGTTGCCTTGGTCCATAAAACCCTGGTTAAGCATAGACCGATTCTTCAAGCGCCATTGGAATCCCCTCATTCCCTTCCATCCACGCATCATTGACATCCTTTATCTTCCCCTGTATGCCCCTCACACCAAACAACCTCCTCCCCCTCCCATTATCTACCTAAATAGGGAGGAGGTGGAAGAGGGAGAGGGACGGGGACAGAGACAGGTGTAAAGGGGAAATGCAGGTGGAATGGGTGAATGGAAGAGAGAGAGAGAATTCCTGACCGATTATCTAGGAAAACCCATGGCAAAGAGGGGCGTGAAAAGAGGATTGCATTCTTCTATCTTTCTTCTCTCCCTCCCCCTCCAAGTGAAAAAGCGGGAAGGTCACGAGACGCGACCAAAATTGGTGAAAGAAAAAAAGAATTAAACTAATTTTACGCAGCTACCCGACTTTCAGGTTCTTACCTTTACATAATTTTGGTTAGTTTGGCTTTTATTACAAATTATGACGTGGACTCAATGTTCAAAGATTCGTGGACAAATAACTGTTTCATCAACTTTTCTGGGGTCTAGCCAGAGAAGTCTAGCAGAGGCCGATGGAAATGCAGATTTTTTTATGCATTCACTTTAAACATTCAAGTCCATGTTAATTAACTTTAGTATGTCACTTTGAAAATAAATTCGTGATAATTGATCCCGATTACTTTTTATGACACGATTATCACAAGAAGCAACGACATTAATTGTTGCTGACTTCAATGTGACAGCTGCCTAAATGGCTCAGGAGTTTATCATTTCTATCGAACTCCTATGACCCCAATCATGTATGGGGTTACATAGACCTTATTGAGTTCTAGCTTTAGAGGCAAGTTTCAGCTGAAGTTACCCAAATGCCAATTTTAGGCAGAATGAAGCAATGGTCGAAACTAGGGCATATTAATGGGTTTAGTGGTTGTGAACTAAGTTCTCCAAAAGGAACATGGTTTGAAACCTGTCAATTAAAGTGGTGGGGAGGTTAATTCCCAAATTTCAATTGCATGCGACGAAGCGTTTGTTTCAAGAGTATGTGCGCTCTTGTGCCTAATACAAGATATTTATAATAGTATTTAAAAATATTTAAAAAACACAGCTGGCAAGTGGAAGTAGAGGATTATTCCACCGAATAATCTAACTAAAACTAAAAAGTTGAGTCGCTTTAGAAATTTTGAGAGATAGCAATTTTAGAGGTTAGACAGGGAAGGAGAGTGCAATAGCGAAAGAGTATTCGTGCTTCTTGCACCGGAAGACTTGAACCATCGGGATGCGTTCAGCACCGTAAAAATAAAGTACTACGGTATGCTGTCTCCGGGATTCGACAATTCCAGAGCAAACTGATTGGCCGTAAAAGAAATGGAAAGTGATCAAATGTTCAAAAAATCCCAATTTCTCGAAAACAAACGTTTGAATTTTTTCGAAAAATTTAAACCTACTTCTAAGGAAACTTGACGCGGGTTTCAGGCAAATTATCTCAATCGGAGGAATATGGGTAATATTTTCTGAAAGGATACAAATTACTCACCATGTGATGAAGGTGATGTGAGGTGCCATTGGTGTAGGGGTAGGGAGACACGATGTATCCCATACTGAGAGGATGAGGCGGGAATTCCAATCCTTTCCCTGACAACACAAGACAAGACAACTCTCAAAGCCCGCCAAAATAAAAGTCCGTCCAAATTCTTCCTATTCTTTGGGAGGCAAATGAGTGCAGACTGCAATTATAAAATGCACGTTGAATTGATGGATTGGGATGAGGGCTGGAGGGAAGGACAGGTCCATCTATTCCCTGCTTGCAAAACTGGTTTCGTTTCTTTTCTTTCCTACCAACCTGCCCCCCCCCCCCCCCCCCTCCCCTCTTTCTCATTAAAAAGAAGAAAAAAAAGAACCACTAGTTTCCTTCAGCAGGCAATTTGGGAAGAGTCTCGAACGAAAGAGGAATCCCTCTCGCTTCCAAGTCCAATCAATTTCCAGTTCATGCTTTCTCCCAATTTTCCAAGTAGTTTTGTGAGGACCTTTTTCTTCCATCCTCAAATTTGCAGTCCTGTGGCCAACTCCTTCCCCTTTGCTTTTCGGAGAAGACGTCTCTTCGTCTCTATTTCGTCTTTGGGAAATATGAGTGCTGATGACATCGCACTGTCTATTCTACAAGAATGGGCTTTGGCAAATTCGCTTTCTTCCGGCGTCTCCTAGATATCATTCCTCATTCTCCGCAAAAACATCTCCAGTTCTCTTTCCCTCCTCTTTGGCCGTTGGTAGGCATTCCTGCTTGGATTGCACAAAGGAAAAATGAGGGATGATGTCACACTTTTTCCTCGATAAGGCTTGAAGTGTGAGTTGTCTTGTGTCGCCCGATTTCCGGCCTTCTATTTTTTTTTTTTTTTTTATCAGGACAGGCTGGAGTGTGCAGTCCTTTTATCTTTCTCGCTCTCTCTCATGAGCAATGCTCAGCTTGCCCATCCTCCCTGGCTTGGGACCGGAACAAGAACTGCGCCTGTGAACAACAGGCCAACAATATCGAGATGGGGAAGAAAGGGGCATGACTTCCGTTCCTTGGCAACGAGGACGGACCTTTTCATCCTTCCCTATGCTGGACCGACTGCTAAGCCAGAGGAAAACCCCAACAAAACCCTTGTTTTCCACAACCAAAAATGACCCCTTACCTCAGTGGCAGAGATAGGGGGTCAAGAGTCATTTTCGACTCTTCCCTAGCTTAAAGAGACCTGTTTTTTCCTTCTTTTCAAGGGGGGAGAAGGGAGAAAGACAAGATGTCATTAATTTCACAGACCCTTCCCTCCCCTTCCTCGGTGGTAACGGCGGTGTCAAATTCGAGAATCCCAGAGCTCGCATTTCCTCTCCGTCTCATACCACCTTCCTCTCTTTCTCTGTTCTTCGATTTCTTTCTCTTGCATTTCGAGGCAAAAAAACGTCCTTGGCACGGAGCCGGAAATGTCTTCCGGGACTATAGCACCACAGTGCTCACTCTCTGTTGGTCAGGACAGGGCAAAATTATTCACGCCTCCTGTCACGTCGTTTGCCTCCCGATGTGAATGAATACCTTGTTATCCAAAGGGGTGAAATTCATCCAACCCGAGACTCGCGTCAAACCACCTTTCCCCAGGGGTGGGCGATAAAAACGGTTTAATCAACCGCAAATTGCCAACTGGATTTTTCTTTTCAAGCATTTCTTCTCTCTCTCTCTCATTCCTAATCCCATGCTTCAAGGACTTCAACGCCTCATTTTTCTGCCTGTGACATTTCATAATCAGCCTACTTCAGAATCGGTTTACAATTTAACTCGTCACCCACTTATGCAAAGTAGCTTCAACTTCCAGTTAATTGGTTCAAAGGAAACAAATTGTAACTGAATGACAATCAGAAGCAAATGAGTTGAGTAATAAATTTCGTAAGTTGTCCACAGAGAGCAACTTCACTCCCGTGCCAAATAAGCAATTGAGTCATTCGCGCTGAGGTTCCTTAAGAACATTGAAGTGTTGCCGATGAGTGAGAAGAATCCGTAAAACTCCTTCCATTTGGTGGTAAACGTTGAATCAGACAAAACAAAGTAGCTAATAAGCCAGCCTTCACTTTTAAATAATTGCGACAATAATAAAATTAGGACTAAGAAAAATTAATATCAGTTCAATTGCATGAAATAGCATACTACTGCTACTAAGAGTTATGGCAAGAGCGACTGCAACTGGTGGTTTATGCGGAAGGAAGTAAGTTTGCCATTTATGAAACAAGTTCACTTGTCCCGGAAACGGGTCGAATCATTTCCAGGGGAAAGGAGTTTATAGCCTGAAAATCCCCCCCCCCCCCCCCCCGGACAGGGAAAGAAATTGGAAAACCAAGAAACCCGACAAGCAATGAAAAAGCGACCCCAATCTCCACCATGGATTCCACAAGCTAGGGTGTTTGTTTCTAGGCCTGGCCTGCTGGCGATAATGATGATGACGAGGATAAGCAGATAATTGACAGGGGGTGACAAGACAAGGTCATTTTCCCGTCTCGGGTCAGGAACCTCTCTTGACACCCCATTAGGATTAGGAGGGAAAGAAAGAAATCTGCAATACGATCCATTCTTATCGTCTTTTTTTTCTCAGAATGCGTCTCGTCTCTCCCAGCCTGTTTTTGACCATTCTATGCCAACGAGCTCACTTCGAAAACGGCCAAGTTAGAAGGGCTGCTCCGCCTATTAGGGAAATGTGCATGTGGCTCTATGACTAAATGGAAAGGGGAAGAAGAGGTGAGTTATTCTTCCGCTGCAGGAATAACAAGTTTCCAGGGCATGGGGCCCTATTACAAAAGGAGGAAAAGAAGTTCCTTTCTCCCCCCCCCCCCTTTTTTTTTTGCACGGCTCGTTGTTTCGGCAATGGATGGCTTTTCGCTCCTTCCGTTTTCATCTTTTTTATCTTTCCCCCTCTTGTTTCTTCGGTTCAGACACGGCATGGCACGGCACAGCACGGCATGAGGGATTTTGTCTGTGCCTGTCTCTGGAAAAAGTCATTCTATACGGGCGGGGAGTAGAGAAGCCTAGCCTCGCCCCCCTCAACACAAGAAGGGGGAGCGGGAGAAGGAATGAAAAAAAAAAAAAGCAAGACGGACGAAGAGGAAGGCAGGCAAACTTACCGAACAAAGACGTGCTTTCCCCTCGCAAACCCACTGCGTCATTCTTGACTCCAAAGCCAGGCTGGACGGTCGGGATGTGGGTTCCTGTACTCTTGTCCTGTTTCCATACAGGGAGGGGGCAGAAAAAAAAAAGGAGAAAAAGAAAAAAGACCTAGTGGCAACAACGTGACAGACATTCGAGAGAAAAGACGAGAGGGAGAAAAGAGGAGGAGGAGGAGGAGGAGGAGGCGACAAGTGGCTTCCGCCTGAGGGCAATTCTAAAGAGAACTGAACCTGGCCTGGCCAACAGACTCGGGCTTAGGCCTAGCTAGGCCTCAGCCTCCTCCCTCCTCTCGTCTAGGCTTAACTCTAACAAGTTCTTCAAGCAAGTGTCACAGTGAGCGAGACAGAATTTCTTTACCTCTTCGCTTTCGTTGATGAGGGAACTCTTGACCTCGGTCAAGTTTTGTTCCTCGTTCTCCTCCTCGCCTTCCTCTTTGAAAACTTTGACTTCATCGGCCGAACCGAGATCTTCCCCGCCCTCCTCGTTCACGTGGGGCATTTTCACGGCACACATTCACGTCTCGTCTGGGTCTCCTCGCACTGCTTAGCACACACCATGCTTCCACGTGGGGAACACGAGGACACACATGTAACAGGAGGTGGTGTGGTGTGAAAAAAAGGAACAAAAGACGCCGGCGGTGAAGAAGAGACAACGGCGGCGGCGGCGACGACGACGAGAGAGAGACAGAGAGGCGGCCGGTTTGGACAGCGCTCGCCGCGCGACTACACACTCACCCACTCACAGACACGCAGCCCGCTCTTCTCTCTCTCTCTCTCTCTCTCATTCTCCCTCTTTCACACACACACGCACACACACACCGCCTAGATCTTGTCTTTCTTCTAACCGCCCTCCTCCGCTGCTGAAGATATGCGGTGAGGTTACCCAGGGAGGAGGACCAAGGAACGGTCAAGTGAGAGACTCGTATTTTCTTCCTCCCTCCCTCCCTCCCCTTTTTTTAATCTCCTGTCAAAACACGTACTCCATCGAGTTCATTGCAGGAAGGCGAAGGAGACGTGACAAATTCGTTCGCATATCATGATCGTGGCTGAACACGAAGAGTAAGAAGAAGAAGGGGGAATAAAACGCGTAATCTCTTGAGAGAGATGCAATTTAAATGCAGGGAGGCAGGGAGAGAGCGAGAGAGAGAGCGGCGGTTCCCTTTGAGAGCGGCATTCCCTTTGTGCTCCCTTATATGGAAGACGAGGGGCGGGCGGATCATAATCAGCCACTCGCAAATTATATAAATCTACAAGAAATGGGAACGCAATCTCATTTGGTGCAATAACAAGGCATTGAGTAGGCAAATGGGCTGTCGACTCGGCCCTGTGTTTACCGGATTGATATGTTTGACCTGTCAACGAGTTTTTCCCTCTCTTCACACCCCGATTTCGGATGAAGTTTCTTTCAATTCGAGAAAAAAAAAGGGCTTCTTCCTCCCTCCCCCACATCGGAAGAGATGGGAAAAAAATTGTAGTTGGAACCCATACATAGACGCAATCCAGAGAGGAAACCCTTTGATGTCGAAACTGAAAATATGGTTGCAGGTAATGAGCTGGAAAACGCTTTCCTCCTTTTACCTTTTTATTTTCTTTTTTCCGCAAGTCTTGACGTCACAAGTAGTTCTTCACCGCTACGTACTAGCTCCGTTTCCTTCCAGATGAACTACCCTTACATCCCCGTGTGGGACGCCATGTTTTTACGAATCAGGAAAACTTCATTCGATGATGGAAGCTCTCGGTTGAAGAGAAAGAATTCCGACCTTTCGAGCGTTAGCTGAAGTTGCAGCTTAAATGCCGAAGGGCGGCCCTCTGTAATTTATTATCCTTTTCCATCTTGAGAATGAATCTCGCGGGGATTATAGCATGAGACATGCATTCGCGTGAGCTTCCAAAACAAACCTCCGCGGCTCCACAACTAAATTGATTGCTAGGGCTATCTGCCCGAAAGAGTAAAAGCAAGTAGTACTAATTCGCACAAGGAGATGTCGCCGTGTGACGGAAGCCGACAACTTGGTCAAACGCGCAGTCTTCCGAGAAGTTCTCCACACGGAAGGATAATGAGTACTGAAGGAATGCTTCAGTTGAGAGAATTACTGCAAAAGGAGTGGAAGTTAGTGCTCGAGTCATCCCATAGACCAGGAACTGAGTACCCTGTCTGAAAACCGAAGAAGAGTAAATAGAGACTCATGCCAAACCTCGCATTCCCTCATTTTAGCTCATATAGCGCTTCCCGTAATTCGCTTGACCGATTCAAACATTCATATTCATTTAACAGTTTATTCGAGCTAAAGATGACACTTTCCGACTGAGAGTACGTCCTTCGATAACATTTTTGACGAAAGATCATCTTGCATGGAATGAAAACGCCCCTCCCACCGATTTTGACGGAATTTCTCCAACTTGAATACTCTCCACGGCCTTGCGCAACACACGCCTGGGAATTCCTGCTGCTTTAGCTCCAATGCAGTCCAAGTTCTATCTAGACGGCGATTCGTTTTCGCTGCTCCGATTTCAATTGCAGAGCATTTAGTAAGCACAATAATACCAAATGCTTATTTTCCTAGACACCCAAAAATGTACTTGAAATGGAAAGAAGAAGCAGGAGTCATTATTTACTGGAATAACCTTGGAAATTTACACGAAATTGCACTGAAGAAGAGGACTGCCTTTAAAATGCATTTACTGTAAATTTTGCTTTGCCCCGCTTCCGTGGCTCTATTGTAAGAGCAATAATCAGATTTCTATCGGTACAAACTTGACCAACCTGCTTTCAACAGTTCGAAATTTATCGTTTGAAATGGGAGAATGAAGTATGGGACAAGCCTGTTCGCGCCGAAGGGCGACTCTGCTCTTCCAGAATATTACCTAATTCGTATTACGTTCATGTCATGCCCATAAGTCTCAGAACGTTTTCCTCGCTGAGAAAATTAACGCTTATTGGATTTCATGACATTATATTGGCGGAGTTGTTATATTAACAGAGTTAATATTAATAGAGTTAAGACACAGAGTCTCATTAACAGAGTTGAATCGAGGAAATTAATGAACGCTTGAAAAAAAAAACTGGATAAATCGGTGCGTGCTTCCGCATACCGACGGTCCAGATATGTTAAGTCGAATATCGAACTCAATCGAGAATAGCGTCACATTGCATCTGGTGCAACACCTCAGATATTGAAAATACAATCAGTATTTTTTCTTGTTTTGCTCTTCACCGAAGCACGATCGAAAATTGGCGGAATAAATGCTTGATTCATGCACACACCAGTGCGACCAATTATGAGTGCGTCGTGAGTTTTTTTTCATCAAATTCATTATATTCTTTACCAACAGCTTCCTTTCCCCTCTCCTAATCACAAAGGAGCAGATGAAGTAAGTATTAAAAAAAAGGCGACTCGGAGTTTTACAGGATATAAAAAGGACTCAAAAGACAAAAAGGGAAGCAGATTATGCATAATCTAAAACCTCATTTCAAGTTCTTCTCATCTGTGGAATTTTATTCATTGGAGTTCCAAACCATCAAAAACCGATGAGTTAAGATGCAGAATGTGCTGTGAAGCTACTGCGAATTAGGGGAAGACCCCACCATTCATCATGACTGGTTTCTCTGCAAAATATGAGAAAGTGAGTTGGCATTTTTGCAATGGCATGTCGCAGGAATGGGAGAAATCTCCACCAATGCGTCATGCTAAGGCCGTCATTAAAGTTCGAGGAATTTTTATTTCACCATTACGAAGAATTATATACATGTCATTCCATTTCCTATCAGCACGTCCCGGACCGTCTTCTACGATGACATCAGCGTTTTCGAGCAATGAAGACGCATACCATATTGATTTCCCGCTGGCAACAAATCAGACGAGACATGCAGCTTATTTTACGAAAGTGTTGTCGACAACCAGACTGCATCCTGCATTAGAAAGTAAAGGTCAGAGGCGAGTCACCCGAGTGTTTGTTGCTCATGAACGACGTTCCATTCCCACACACCGATGACGTATTGCATGATGATACCCTCGCCCAAGGTTGTGGATATCGGAGAAAGCACTACTTCCATCCACTTCATTAGATGATCCACGAAATCACTCGTGGAAGATGTCACTGCATGCAATCGATGGAAGCGTTCCAATGGAAGGGTACGAATTCAATCCGAACACAGTGTAGTCCTTGAGGCCATACACCAGTGTTGTTATGAAGAGTAGACACATCCGCCAAGTTCCTCTTACTTGGCACCACTCTTGGAATCAAGTTTGATCAGATATTTTGTTGCTTTGGATATGAAACGCCTACTTTGGATCGTCACTTCACATGTTCACCCGTAAAATATTACCAATTTGTGCCTGAGACAATCTAAGGGTTTCTATGCTTTATGGTTTAGGCAGCGGACTCACTACTGTTGAAGAAGTTGAAAGAGACGTATACGGAAAATGGTGATATGGAGTCGGACAGTAGAATGACCTATACGTTCTACGTAATGGTGAAGTAAAAATTCTGAGAACTTCAATAGCAGCCCTCGTATTTAAATAAAAAAAAAACACTTCGAGCCAACACTTGAACCATTTGGTTATCGGAATGTTATAGACAGCCTCAAGTGAGCCCCAGTGACAGACGTAATTTTCGCTCTCTGCTAAGATTTCACCACCAACACAGAGCGAAGCGAAATGTGGCTTCCCTGCCCACGAGAACACAAGAGCTAACACCGTGAATCGCGCACTCGAAAAATTGACGGACACAGCCACGATGACAAGGAAGTCAGGAAGCAAGAGACCCACATTGGCTCGGATTCATGGCAACGTCGAGGTTGTGGAAGGCCTTATCTCAAGCTTGGAGGATCGGCGACATTTCTTTCCGCGAGAAATCGAGATACTCGCCGGGATAAAGCGCTCGAATGTAAGGAGGATTGTTAACGAGACTCGGGCAGGCGTGTTCTCAAAGGAGAGACTGATGCTGCGAACAGAACTGAACGAGCAACTGCGAGCACAGAGGTGCCGAGATCCGCCAAGTCCTGCACTTAGAAGTCGCATTCGTTCAGATGAGAACTTTTTCGTGCGGCATCCAACCGAATGTGAGCATTCACATAGATGCCAATGCGAAACGTCACGATACGGCTCATTCGAAGGACCGAGAACTTCTCGGGCGGTGCCACGGTCAGTAGTGCTGCTTCAAAACGAAGAAATGCACGTTCGATTTTCATAAAACGAAATGAATGGATCGATGCACTCACTCACCTACAAAAACTTCCCGTACCTCGTTTCCGGGTGCGTCAGAGGCGAGAATTCCATCTGAAAACAAGATTGCGCTTGTTGTAGTGACGCTTCTCATCGACAATCGCTTCCTCCGAGAGGGATAAAGAGAGTAGGCAACACGCACCCAATCTCATTCTTTTCGATCGGTGCGTATGAACTGCTCTTCAAGAAGGCATACCGGAAACCGATTGTAAACCGTTATCACTTGGTAGACGGTCGCCGACAAGCAAGGTGGACATCTCTTGGAATTAAACGACATAGTCAAAAGGAAAAAAAAAAACTTCCAGCCATAAGAATTTGGAAGCACGACGCGAGACCACATAGAATCTCCGATCTCGAGTTTTGGAGAAGGAACCAGTCAACCTGACCTCGTTCAACTTCCCATAACTCTAAGTTGATTTTGATTTTCAAGGAACAGATTTATCCGATAAGGAGACCTTGAATAAAGTTACATTTGAATATATTATGCTGCGTCTCTTAGCTGAGTATTCGCTTCGTATTTCTTGTCGAATTCAGGATTGGTTTATTATTATTATTATCCAATCTGTCTTCATCTCTCAGAGATTCATTCTCCATGGCACTCAGGCATCATGCCCGGCTAGAAGCCCATGCAATTGCGCGAGATGATTCTGCCAGACCGGGACATTTTTCGTCGAGCCAACGTTAAGAAAAATATAATTTTTCTAGCTGTTTCTGACCATCACCAATGATGGAATTCTCGTAATTTCTTGGCTAACGCTCACAGCTCAGAGGGAGATGGAGCTATTTGCTCTGATCTCAGAGACAGTAGACACTTGAATGAATACCGTGGCATATAATAGTGGTGACGGTGGAGTGAGTGAACAAGCGAAAGGTGACGTTCTACCGATTAAACCCAGCAAAGCGGTGATCACAGTGGGTGACCATGGACAGCTAGTACACTCTATTGACGTAAAGCGAAACTAGAATTCCACCCGTTCACCACAAGATCTCTCTGTACCTGTTTGGCAGCATGAGGAGAGCAAATGGCGGCGTTTCTTTCGTTCATCGCTTGGACTCTCAGGTTCATTCCGGTCTGCATTCCACCCTAGTTTTCACTCTTCTCACAAGATCGTGTGTCACTATCCTCATCAAGGCTTAGTAAAGTTAGGGTATCCATATATTCGAATCTATCACGTCATTAGTGGTGGTCTCAGTCTCCGAAGCCCTATCTGGGCAAAGGTATAGGTTAGACCCAGAGTGGCCTTGGAAGTTTGGCAAAATGCCGGGTTTTGTGTCGGTTGAACCCGTTGCTAAGATTGACCTGGTTTAGTTTGGGTAAGGTGCATAGCATTTTCTTCCAACGTATTACGGGAGGTATTCCGCGACTGAAGGTTTTATTTATTTATTATTTGGCTTCTGCAGACTGGAACATGAACATGCTAGGCCAGTAGGCCTGACGTAAAGCTTGACTTAGCCTTTCGTATTATAGACATGTAGTCAGTAAGGCTTGGCTATTGACCATATGCAACAAAATACTATTGAGAATGTTTATCTTGACATTAAAGAATTTTAAATGTCAATTACAAATACTACTACCATTGTCTGCATGTAAAACCCAGCATGAATGAACGAAAATGAGAGGACAAAATAAGGTGCTTTGCTCTATTTTAATATTTTAATCTACTTATCATTTTTGTCCAATCAATGTGGACTGTTGTCATGTGATGGTAGTGATGATATGGTAAGCCTATAGAATAAAAGGACCTAAAACACTTGATTCATGGTATTAAAAATGCATATATTAAAAAAATGTCAGTTACTACTTAAAATACTACCCAGCATTGGTTATTGACTTCGTCACTCAGCTATAACTGTGTTAATATCCTAGTTAGGCTTATTATGTTTACTGTGGTTTATTTAGTATGGTGCAAAGGGGACATCTGCCCTCCTGGAATTCTGCTTACAATTAAACTCCCAATATAATGAGACAGGGTACACTGTAAATTACTTAAATATAAAGAGAGTTTTACAACTGGGTTTTATTGACCCATTTCATTTCAAAGGTTTTTTTTTTATACGTTATATGATAGGCTCAGAATGTTTCATCCTGCTTCTATTTTTAAACCTTCTCATTTGACATAAGAATATGGTTCACTTCCCTTATATGTTATTATTTTTCTTTGTTAGGAACATGGTTGATAGGTCAGGATTGTGCTAAATGAGTCTTAAAGCTGCTCATGATTGCAATTAAACTTGAACATTTTTTCTGCTGGGAATTATGTATTGGCACACTTGCCAAGAGGCCTAGGCCAACCTCCATGAACAGGAGAGGGGATCAGCTGAATGTGGTTAAGCCTATATGCTATTGAATCATGGGAAGGATTCCATCTCCTAAAATTAATTTCAGATGCAAATTGTGCAGAGCCAACAATGTAAATGATTCAACTGCTAACAACTGCACCAGCTTTGTTTTGTGGATTTGAGATTGTATAAGTACAAACAGCTGGGACACAGGGTTGAGGGAACAATCTGAAAATATAAAATAGGCCTATTAAATTTATGCTGCCTTATTACATTTGTTGCAGGTTGATTCCAGGAGAGGACTTCCAAAATAAGAATTGATTCCAATGTGTTCCTTGAGATCAAAATGGCTCTAAATTCTGAGATGCAACCTTTGAGCTTCCATGACTGGTACAAAAAGTGCTTAGTTTCAGCCTGAGACGACACATCTTATCACATGATATTGAATTGTGTTGACGGTGAGTCATTTGTCTCTAAAGGAATTCATGGTATTTCTTTCTAGTCTTTGTCTTCATCTAAAGTTTGCTCACAGTTCTTTTTATAATGTTAGTTTGTAAATATTTTCGTCATTTTTAGGAATATTCTCCCCCTCCCCTGACAAAAATGTTTCCTGGTTTCAATGCATTAGTGAAAGGAAGGAGAAGAAAATGGGATATAATCAATAATTGAGGGCTTTGAAGGCTTTAATAGGATGAAGGCAATGCTATTAGTTTCTGGTAGAGGAAATGTAGGAAAGCCACAACGGGAAAAGGCCAAGAAGATTCCTTAGAAATCCCCCTTTCCATCTATGGCTAGGCTACTTAAAACAGTGATGTCAGCAAAAGGAGCATGGATATTGTATGTTTGGACAGGTCAGAGTATGTGTCATGTAATCATGGGATAAGATGTCCAGTATATACCGGTATATTATTTCGATGCTCCTATATCATGATCATTTCCTTTAAAGTTCTGGGTCTCGGCCGAGGCTGCTTTCTGGGGGCCTGCTTTCTGGGAACACCTTCCAGACTTGGCGTCTGTCATATCGCTTCACTTTAAGGTACGATAAGGATGGGTGTATGAGTATTAGATCGATTGGGTGAACGCGGGGACGGGTGTAAGGCTTCCTTCATGTGGAGCTAAATTTTTTTTTCCGTTAACATTCACTTGCAACAGGCCTACGGTAGTCACAAAGCTATAAATAATGCCGCACTGATCTTTATACGGTACTAGTAATTGCCAGATGGGAAAAAGCATCCGTTCTTCATTTCTTCGTTTAATTTCTATGAGAAGAAAGGCGACGGGGCTAGTTCCACCTGCAGCTGTAGGCCCTTAGGCCCATTCATCTTCGATCCTTTCCTAGACCACGGTCGTGGTGGAGAATACGAAAGAAGGGGATGGTATGTCATCACACGTTGTCATCCGTATTCCATTGGCCCGTGGCGATGGCCAACAGGAAAAGCACGACGACCATTTTTATGGACAAAGGATTTTGAATACGAACAATTTAAAGAAATCGTTGTTTGTCTTTCAACTCATGTCTGCCTGTTTTATTGGGCGGAGAATCCATTGCCTTAAGCTTTGAGAGTCTATGTAGTATTACATTGTTTCCAGATAGACTTTAATCCCCCTACCCCCTCTCCGTGGCGCTGTTGCCTGCAGCGACATGAGAGATTTCTTGTTTTTACCATCATTACTTATGACGCCTTAACTAATTTGACAAGAAGCTTAACAGTAGAGGTGTTAGTTGATCAAGTCGTAAGATCAGTTTTAAGCACGGCAGATGCGGTGCCTGCTTAATCTGAAAGTGAGGTTGGTATAATACAAAAATCTGAAACGTAGAAGGAATTCATATCGACTCGGGCCATCTGGCACCACTTGTCATAATAAAAAAAAAAACAAGTAACCAAAGAGGTGCTTGTAAAGACACAAATGAATGTGTCTCTCTCGGTAGATGGGCCACGACTTCATTATGAGATCGGGACATTTCACGGATAGGGGTCATTTATGAGTGCAAGAAAAACATGACTATATTGTTATTCTCTAACCGTACCGCACGATTCCTCTAGCACATATTTTTTTTTTTGCGAATATGCAGGTTATGTGGGGATTCACCCTGTTCCCTCCGCCATTTCCTTCATTTTATGTTCGACAACGTACCAATGACTGAAAATTGATTAATATCGATCATATCAGGATTTTCACGTCAGCCGTGGACAAACTATTATTGTCTCTTTATAAAAAAAAATATTCGTATTTTTATAGTAGGAAAAACTTTTCAATCACCGTTTCTCTTGCACTGCCGGTTTGCCCTGGGAAAAGTAAATCTCTTCTGAAATTTTCATTGTGACCTTGCATCTCTTTATTATGTCATCTACGGTCACCAGCTCAAAGTGAGTCACATCCTTGAAGGGTCCTGTGACATCCACGAGCCTGTAAGTGAAGTTGACGACTCGATTAGGCCTCTATTGCTTGAAACGACATCTGTTGAAAGTGATAGAAGTACTATTTTGCCGAGCCACCAGTAGGGCCCATAGAAAAGTATGGAGCCCATGTTAATGGGAGTTAGTCATTCCGGAAACACTGCAGGAACAAAAGTACTCATGGCATGTCGACGGTATCTCGGTTTTTGTGATATTGTATCTTCTCTACGTTGTGAGCGGTTGGACTCTAGCTGCAATAAAATTCAGCCAGGGAAAAAATTGACATTCGGCCTATTGCGACTAAGGGAAATATTTTAGGTGTCTTTTCTCATTACCGTGCGAAAAGGTGAATCTTAAAATAGTCGTGAGTTATAATTTTTTTAATGAATAAAGAGTGAGCTTTCGTGAGTCACGCCAGAGTTTCAGAGGAAGAGGAGGATTATCTGGTCTACGGCCTTGAATGAGTCATCACCATCGAGGTGTGTCTCATGGGTGGAGTGGAGTAGGCCTACTTCGTATGATCGTACGATTCCCATTATTCATATCCCCGCTTGTCAACCCGGGATATTTCCAGGTGTTGGATGAGTCCGCAGTCCCAACGAGCCCTGGGCGCTTGGACTAAGATATATTGTAAAAGTCTCTCGGGATCGTAGCAGTTTTGAGTGCGCATGAGCGAGAGGCCACGTGCCCAAAGAGCGACTGCTACAGTCACTCTCACGCTCTGTTTCTCTCTCGCGTCATTTCCCATTCCATCTCTTCAGCCAGCGCTTCGAGTGATACGGATCATCACATCAGTTTAGTGTGATTCATCTGTGTATTTCAAAAGTATACATTTGGGGTCAGTCTGTCGCTTTTCACGAAGGTGAGCTCTGATTCTTTGTTAATTTTACCTAAATCGCCTGGTTACCAGACGGCAACATATCCTCCATCGCTCTTCCATTGGTTTCCGATCCTATCAGCATTTCTTGTTTTCAGTTTTAAAAATAGGATGGCCGTGGTTTTTCCCAAATGAATCGTGTCGAATCATTGATGCAGGTATTTGTGGCCTGATTGGAAAGGGACATGTAGTCATGAGATGGAGTATTTTTAGTTTAATTTGTTACCGGGTGTGGATTTTTGTGTTGCAGAATGAGATTGACTGAAGGGGGGTCGTATGGGAGTTTTCTGACGGCCGGGCCGGAAGAAGGCAATACCGGTATAGGCAGCGAGAGGAGGGACCAAGAAATGAACCATCCAAGGGCGACGGTGATATCCATGGCGAGCACGTCTACTGATGACGATGATGACACCTCTTCCGACCAGCTCCTTCCATATAATCACCAGAATGGTTATCATTACGGATATCCTGATGAGAATTTCGTCCCTCTTGAAGGCTCCAAGCCCCAGCGAAAGGAACCGAAGTTTCCGAAAGAAAAACTCAAGACTTTAGCCTGTAAGTTTCTTCAGCTGCTCGTGGTCCTGCTTTCTTTATGTGGAAAAATCATATAAGGCAAACTCAGGTAATGAATTTTGAAGCAAATCTCTCTCAATGGGTCAATCTCTGGGAATCTGTGGTTTTCAAAGAAATAGAAATTACAGGAAGGTTGAGGTTTATTTGGGAAGGATGTGGAATCTACATGACTTACTTCCCCTATTATTTCTGATGACAAATAAAATCATATTTAACTCTAAAGCATGCAACATCCCAATCAGGGCTTTTTTTTACCTGAATGATGATAAAATCATATTACAGTCATCAAGTTGACTGTCATGACCATTTGTGTTGTATAAGATTGCTGGACTTTTTGGACTGGAGGAACAAGTACCTGTCAATTATTGGGATAAAAAGAAAATACTGGTATAAATTGAGAGAATGTGTTTGTGTATGTGTTATGGTACCTTGATCCACAAATGCAATGAACTGTTCTCTAGTCCTCTTGGCATTTTCTCACAATATATGTGGAAACAATTAAAGTTGTCCATAACATTTGAGGAAAATCATACAAAATCATTATGAAAATTTTTATTATACTTCTCTTGACCATTTCGATGTGACTGGGAGCAAGAGAAGGAAATGTAAGTTGTAACATGTGGATGAAAATATTGACATTTCTAATTGGTCTATGACTGCCTGCACAAGGATCACCAAGGTGATATATATTCCCACTTACTGTGGGAACAAAACTTTTATTTCACTGATGAAAAACTACCAGCTGTGAATTCAAATTTATTGCTTACATTCCATGTATATAATTTTTTTTATGCAGGTGCTGTGTGGTTTTTCATGTGTGGGGTTATGAACATGACGTTCCTTGCCTTGGTTCACGATCGGGTGCCAAAAAACACACCACCCTTACCAGACATCTTCCTTGATAATGTGCAGACCCGAGATTGGGCACTCAGTGTCTCTGAATACATTCTTATGGGAGTCACCTATTCAACTCTTATCCTCATCTTTATGCACAAGCATAGGTATGTCATGTGGATTCAATTTTAATAAATCTTTATATATTTATATCTATATTTATATATAATTTTTTATTGCTTGTCTCATTTGGATTTTTTCCACAGATGGATTGTGTTTCGGCGTGTGTTCTTCATCATGGGACTTCTGTACCTAATGAGGTCCATTACATTCTTTGTGACTGTGTTGCCAGTTGCAAATCCCAATTACAAGTGCAACCCTCAGAGTAACGACACAACCCCAGCAGTGATACTCCAGCGGGTAGTATACCTCTGCACTGGGTTTGGGCTTTCCATCTCAGGACATCACACATATTGTGGGGATTACATCTTCTCCGGTCACACCATGATCCTTGTCCTTGGATATCTCATCATGCGAGAATGTGAGTCCATTCACACTTGGCCCCTTCAAGATCAAAAAGTGCAATGGCCAATTAATTTTTTTTTGGTTGTAGATAGCCCCAAAGGATGGTGGGTTTTGCACTATGCTGTCATGGGAGCCAGCATAAGTGGTGTGATCTTTCTTCTCATCAGTCGAGGTCATTACCTGGTGGATGTCATCCTGGCATATTATATCACCACCAGACTCTTCTGGATATATCATACGCTAGCCAACAATCCAACTCTACGTGTCAGTTTTCTTCCTTGTCTTGTCTTTACCATTTAACCTTATCCCCTTTCCTTTTTTAACTGTACTTTAACCTTTGTTCATGTCATCTCTCATACTGAAAATAACATTCTTGGATCTCTCTTGACTCTTCATCCCTTCCATCCCCTGAAATAATGCTGATGATGGGATTCTTAATGAGGCCATCAGTTTTATTGCAGAAGGCTTCAAATGCTGGGAACAACCTGGCAAATGAGTGCTGGTATCCGGTGTTCCTCCTGCTGGAACGCAACGTCAATGGAGTTCTTCCACGTAAATACAGTTGGCCCATCCCGGGTGTTCGTTACCTGTGTCGCATCAAACGAACGGCACACACTTCCTGATGAATGGAGAAGATTCTTGCATTTGTTTCTTTGGTGCTCAATTGTCTTCCCGGACCATGGACTGGCGTGGATCTTCCGCATCTGCGTTTTGTGGGGCTGATGTCTCTGTACCCTGCTGAAGGAGCTGTGCAATCTCATGGCAGGTCTGATGAGTCCAAGCCTTTCTCTTCCTCCCACCGAAGGAGAATCTATGTATTTTTTGTCTGTAATTTATCATATGGCAGGCCTTATGATCATTGTCATCATCATCTTTGTTCTTTCTCTCAAATCATCTGAGTTAAACAGAGATGCACGGTACAAGTCTTCCACTCTAAATAGGAAGTCTTTGTCTGAATCCGAAAGGAAGCCAGAGAAGTTTGTGTCATGGTCCGGCATATTCTTGCATTCTTGAAAATTGTGATAATTAGTAGCTGTGTTGCAACGAGGCTACATGATTGTTTTGTTGTGGTCATTTAGTTGTGTGAATAACGTGTCTCTGTTCGTGTGAGTGCCTGAATTGTGAATGTATGCTGCAGGGGCTTCCATGGACTTGTTAACAATCCCTGTTCATCCAAAGAAAGCAGCAGTTTATTAAAGTGCATTAGAATTCTGCTTCTTGTGCTGCGTGTCATGTTGTGAAGAGTTACAGCTTATCTGTGACCTCGCTTTTTCATATTGCCATGTTGCATGGAATTCTATTAAATGATTGTGACTTTTCCATTTCTCCCATTCATTTCGCTGAACTGCACCTTTCTTCGGCCCGACGATTCGTCGATGATCGTGTTTGCTCGGTGCACTGTGCTAGAGGGATGTGGTCTCGGATGATTTGCAAGGACGGTCGTGGCATGGAGTGGTCTGGGTTGGAATGAGCCCAGAACATGAGGCATGTCATTGCCACTTGTGACGAAGGTCATGCGAGATTGCCAAGCCACCGATAGTAGTGTGGGTACTCCTCATTCAAGTATCTCCTATCTTCAGCACAAAGTAATGCGTGAGGCCCTGTTCTGAAGCACAGAGGGGATTCTTCATGTTAATGTAATGCACTTTGTGAAGCGAGTAAAAGTGGACCATGCTATGAAAGGTCACCGAGGAAAGGACAGTAGTAAACGCATTCAAGGTCATCTGAGTACCTTAGTTTCGTAACTCGATTTTATCTGTGAAACGTAGCTATATATCATGAAGAGATCACTGATATATTATGTACTCTGTGACCCCAAAAAGCTAGGCCATCTTTTATGAAAAGGCTACGGCTGATTTTCTTGGAATCCAAGAATTCCTCCCTTTGCAGGGTTAGGAGAAATTCAAAGCCCCCACGCGTAATATGACTCTCCATAAGATGGCATTCTGGGTTCTCAATCTCCGATAACAAAATTCCACATGGTGTGGATAAAGCAGGAATTCGTAGTAACCCGTTTACGTTAGATCAGAAAGTTTCGCAACTGCTCAAAAGGTTACCGGTAGATACATATGACTCGTGACCGACAACAATAAAAGAAAATCGAACTAATTAAATGAAATTTGGTAGAGGAACTCGCAGCAGGCGAATTTTTTAAGGAGAAAACTCGCCAAATGCTCGAATGTAAAGGGTTTCCATTCGAGTCCACGCACGTCCTCTTATAATACGGAAGGGTTTATACAAAACGCAAGGCTTGCGTGTGGAATCGGGATGAGTCGAATTCCATGCGTGCGTCTGCCTACCTGCCCGAGCATCCACGTAGAGGACGCAACACGTACTAAGTGCGAAACGCCCTTAATCGTCTTCGCGAAATTCTCATCTGGTGAAGCAGACCAAGAAATCTCGAGTCACAGCGTCGCAAAACATCGTTTATGTATCGTGTTCTCAGGCAGCCCTTTGCTCGGTTGCTTCTAACAATCGATGTAGGTCTCGATACCTGTTCGAGACGTAACGAAGAAAGCACCAATCATTGCCGCATTTCACGATCTTTTTCGGATCGGGGATTCCACCTCCAACTTCTCTCCGATGCTCTCTCTCGTCGACTCCACGAAACGAAGTCTCGTTGCAGCTTCCGTTACGTTTTCGGCACAAGATGAGCATCGCGATGAGAACTTTTCCGGCCCTCTCGATCGAGGCATCGCCGATCGCATCTCGAACGAGATGGAGCGTTTCGTGTTTTTCTGTCGACCCGCTGCGACGGAAAAGGTGGATCGTAGAAACGTGCATTCTAAGAACTCGGAATGCAAAGGGATGCTGCAACGTTCGGTTCCCTCTTCCCTCCTGGCTACTTCTTTCCTCTTGGCCCCCGCATTCCGTCGACCGATTCCTCGAAGGCTCTCGTGAGTCATCCGGTGCGATCACCGCTTCCGATTTCATCCGGACGATCTCGAATCCGTCGGATTCGGCAGGCCTTCGGGCGAGCCGGTTCGAGCATCGACGACGGGACGACGTCCGCCTCCCGATGCCCGGTAGGAAAACTGAAAGCGGGGGCTCCCGAACGTAACCGCATTCCTTCGATCACGATCCGCTTCTGCCTCGTCCAGCCGTTCGCCCAGAACCCCTCGTCCCGTGGGCGAGTCCCCTCGTCCCGCAGATGGGACCCCTCGTTCCTTCCATCCCGTTCCGCGGGGACATCGATGTCCTCTCGTCGCCGCCTTCTATCGACCGCAAGAAGAAAGCTACTCTCGCTCGGGGTCGTCTTTGCCGGTTCGGGTGTTTTCGAAAGGTACGTGGAGCCGGTCTCGTTTCGTTTTCTTGGACTCGCCCGTCGACGTCGTCGCCATCGCGAGAGGCCGTAAGCCGCCTTTTGCGTTGTTTTCACGATGTCGACGCGATGTCGTCTGCTAATTATTCATTTTCGACCGTTTCCGGAAAGGCTTTGAACGTTTTCGAATCGATTTCGTACCTTCTTACGATGGAGTCGAGTCGTGTCGATGGAACGATCGAGAAGTTAGCGAGGGCGAATCGATGCGAAACCTTAAAAAGTCGATCGGAATTCACGATAGAAATGGGTTCCCTTAACGAACCTTGCAAACGAGAACGAAATACCGTCACTCGTTCCAACTTGCAGAACGGAACGGTCCCCGTTTCCCGTTCCCAGAATTCGGGACGCATCGCGACGAAGCGTCGCCGCCCGACCTTTGCACGGGACGAAGGGGACGAATGGGACGGGGCTCTCTTGCAAGCATCATTCGCGGCTTCTCGACTCCTCGATTCGCGAGAGGAATTCCCACGATGTAGGCGGAAGGAAACGGATGGAGCGCGAGGTCGACGTCGTTTCGTCCGATGAGGTCGACGTCGGGGGAAGAACGAGACGTCGCCGTGTCCACTCGACGACGGTGCGGAGACCGTATTTTAGAAGCCCCGAGGAAAATAAAAGTGTGGAATTCGTGGACGTACCGTGATTCGGTATTCGCAGCGGATCGAGAAACGACGGGGGAAGAAAAAGGAGGTCGGAGGACGGCAGAGAAGATCTACGATCGAGACGAAAGAGGAACGGAGGAACGGGATTAAGAGCCGTCAAGAGGGAGTCATCGTCTCCGACGTCCTTCTCCTTCTATTCCGGGATCGTCGGAGAATCTACGTATGCAATCGGGTCTTCGTGCACTCCAGGCACGCATCTCGAAAGCGATTCCGTCGAGGCACGATTTTCTCTTTCGAGACGACGACGAGGCGGTCGCGTTCTCCCCGTCTCTCTCGTCCGTCCTCGAGACCGATTTCTTCGAATCGATACTTTTCGAATGGATCGCGAACGTTAGAACGTCCGCGAAGGGATGCCTTCGAGAAAGTCGAGCGACCGGCGGCACGCCATCCGTCGAGGAAGACATCCGGAGCGTCACCGGAAAGGATTCGGTGTCGAACGGTTTCGTCTCGACGTCGCTGCGTATCGCACGGCCCGTCGACCCGTTTCCTCCGGAACGATTTTCGTGCGGGAGAAGACGGGTGCCGAGGAGGCAGGAAAGCGGAGCGAGGCGGCGGAGCATCCCGCGAATCGCGATCGTGCGGCCGAGACCGTCCGAAAACGGATCGCGGATCGCCCGAAATGCGTTCCGAGCGGGGATCGCGGATTCCCCGGCGAACGTCGCTGTCGTCGGGAGAAGACACCCGGAAAGGAAACGGAGCGAGGACCCCGGGAGGGGATGGAGAATCCGGATGTATCCGTACGACGAAAAGTATCTCGACGGATGTTTTCCACTCGACCGAAGTCGATGGCCGACGCATCATCGCGGATTCGCAGGAGAAAAGGGAAGGAGGAGGACGCGACGGGAGAGAGAGGGAATGCCGGGATGGCGGGATGGCGGGACGACGGGATGCCGGAGATGCCGGTCCTTTCCTTTCGCCCGTCTCCCACAGATGCTTTCGCCGACTTTCGAGCGAGCCTTTCACGCGTTACGTTCCGGGTTCGTCGATTCCTCACCGCCCGAAGTGCAGCCGACGAGGACGACGTTCCCTTCCCTCCTCGCGAGGCACCGAGCCCAGCGCGTCCGTCCGAACGGGGAAAAACACCGAGAGGAGACGGAAACGCTACCGATGCAGACTCTTTCTCGAGTCGCTTCGTTACCTTCTGCGCTCGAGCGAGCCGAACTCCGTTCGAATTCCGCAGAATGCCTTTAGGATCCTTCGCAGAGACGGAGGAGGGGGGGGGGGGGGGGGGGGGGANNNNGGGGGGAGTGGGGGGGGGGGGGGGGGGGGGGGGGGGGGGGGGGGGGGGGGGGGGGGGGGGACAGACAAAAACAAACAAATTAGCCATTCGAGGCGGGAATTAACTGCCTCCCGTCGCCCTTTCCGATTTTAAGGAATGCATCGGAGGACGAATTCTCTCATCCTTCATTTAAAGTTGTTTTGAGAGAAACGGCAGGGATGTATGAGGCAGTAGACGCGTCCGAATCCATGTATACACCGGTACCATCCTGGATAAAAGGAACTCGTCACAACGAGCGATGCGGCATCCCTGAATTCTTCCCCTCTCTCTGCACTCCAGTTTGAATTGCGATCCTTCGTATCCTCACGATAGGTGACGTTGTGTCGCGTCTTGCGGCTCGATCGCGGAGCGTCACGATAAAACCATTTCCTCGTTACGACCGTCACGACCGTAAACCGTACGAACGGACGCACGAACGTCATATCGCTCGTACGAGTCTCTCGTCTGCGGAATCTCTCGCCGCGGATGGAATGCTCTCGCGAGGAAAAAGATCCGAGACGAGTCCGGAGAGAATTTCCCCTTTCGACGGGAACGTGACTCGGGTCACGGAACGGGAACGGGACTCGGGTCACGGAGCGGGAACGGGACTCGGGTCGCGCATCGACCTCACTTCAGACGTGTGGCGTGCTCCAGCCGAATGCGTGCGAATCGGCCGATCGGCGAAATGCTGGACGAATCGACGAAATGGAGTTCGGAGACGTCGTCTGAAGTGAGATTTCGCAACGAAATGCGTAAGGGGAAAGCGGCCAGAGGGAATAAGAGAAACGGTACCAGCGTCTTCGATCGAGCGACCGTATTCCTCTGTTCATCGAGTTTTCTCTGGATTGCCCTATGGCAAGAAAACTTTGCTCGACGTACTTGGACGCCCCGAGGAGTTCCTACTCCACATTTCGTTACATAAACTCCTTGTTGGTGCTTCTTTAGCATCATCAGTCGGTGGATCGTTTCTCGTTCGTCGGGAGAGCAAAATTGGCACAATTTCCCACCCTTTTCTCCACGTTCCACCTTTTCGCTCGTTCGTCTCGTTTCCCTCCGCAACATCTCCTCTTCCTAATCTTCGCCACTTTTCTTTCTCGTTTCTCGTCGCATCGTTCGTTTCCCCCGTTTTGCCTCTCGAAACCACCGAAAGGGGAACGCGTCCTTTTCCCTCCGACCATCGCCATTGAGACCGTTTTAACGTCCATTCGCGTCCGTTCTCGTCGACCGGCCTCTTTCCTTGCCGACGGTTCTCTCTCCCGTGACCACCGAATTCACGAATGGGAAAGGACTTTTCCACCATCCGATATCGAGGATTCCTTTCGCGACCGTAATCACGCATCAGCAATAAAAACCACATTTCCAACAACTGTGAGCAAAAAAAAATAAAAACCAAGACGAGAAGAGAGCGAGTGCCGTTGCACGCCGACGATCGGCGACGACTCGTTTTCACGTGCGGATCGTCTCCATTTTCTCTGGCTTCTTCGTATTCTTCGAGCGTTAGTCCATGACGCTGTGACGCATCCGCGGTTTTCTACTCGGGTTTCTCGTCGTTTTTTCTCTCATTACCTCCGAAATTCCGTCCTGGACCGGTCGCGAAATGCATCCGTCGTGGCTCTGGGATCGTCCATCGTTTCGGCCTTCGCATTGCCGGAAAGCGGCGAACACGTGTTCGTAAATCCACGGAGAATTTACATGCGGTTAGTGGGGCGTTAAATGGATCGTTTGTATTCACGAGCGGTCCATCCTTTCTTTCAAATTTTGTCGCCGCCAAGGGAGAACTGACTATCTATACGATTCGCATTTCATAGTCGACATGAATTTTCCATCGGTTCATGATTTGTAAATTTGTATGTGCGTTATCGTTCTCTTTCTCTCTGGTCTCTTTTTTTTTTTGGTAGTCTGTATATGCCGTGATTACCCATCGACAAGAATAGAACATATCTTGTCTTGCTCGGCACGTAACTGCATCGACCCCAATCCACCCAAGGTGGGAATATCGGTATTTCGTCTGAAAACAACGACCGGCTCCATTCGTCGTTCCCGACGTGCGACACGCGTTTTTCTTCCATCCCGAATGCACGGTAAGAGTCGTGCATTCGTGAACACGTCACTCTCGTAAGAAGACGAATGCAAGTCGGGTGTTTCGAGAGGGAAGAAGCCGATTCGCGCGAATGGAAATCGATAGACGCGGCGGTCTCGGTTGGAGACGCACCGTACGACTCCTCGGTCGTGTCAAAATAGTCGCGAGAGAGAAGCGTTCCAACGGGAATAGACCATCGTCGCAAGGGAAAACGAGAGAGTAGGGTGACATGCACCAGATCCGTTTAACTTTAGACCGATTCGCTTTCGTGACGGGCGTCTATGAGAATACGTTTATCTCGGTTAAACCGATTTCCACAGGGAACCATTGTGAGATCGGATTAGTTTAGTTTAAACGGATTCGGTGCATGTCACCCGTATTCCCCATCCGACAGTCAAAATACGCGGGAGAGGGAAGCGCTTCGAGGCGAAACATCACATGGAACATGCAATGCAGAATGGGGGGAGCGTTGGGAAATTTGGAAAATTTCTCACTCCCCTGCGACCTTCCCCCACAACTCCCCCTACAACCCCCTCTACAATTACGACCTTCCGATTATGAGGACCCTCACCCCCACCCGTCCTTTACGTGAAGGTATTCCTCGAGTTTTCTCTCCTCGGAATCGTCCCTGGCCCTTCAAAATCTAATCGATTTCGCTACACGATCTCTGGAATTCGTACACCAAATTTGATTCAAATTGCTTAACTTCTTCTTGATGCTGCAATTTTATTGATAATAGGGTGTGTGTTTGTGTAATTGTGTAATAGTTGCACCAATCAGAAGTTGAGCGATATCGATCAAATTTGGTGTATTTTGTATATATACCGGGTGGCGCAAAAAAACGCATCGTGTTTGACGCCTTATAAAATCCGTTGTGGATGATCTAGGTTCGTTATATTTTCACATTGCGTTGAGAAACGCCACAAAATTTGCTTTATGAAAGTTTCATGCACCGAAGTTGTCTAAATAAATATCGACAGTCGCCCAAAATAGTGTCATAAAATGAACCTTTCCGCGCACGAGGAGGATGGAGTTTCAGGACCAATCATTTCTCTAACTTGATGTCATAAATACCAGTTCTCGTGGTAGTATTCAACACATCGTAGAATAGTACTACTGTCGTACATCGTAGCATCAGAATCGATACAAAAAAAATACTACGGTGAGAACTGGCGTAAAAAGCGGTATTCATAGCCTCAAGGAAGAGAAATGATCGGAGCATTCCTGAAACTCCATCCACCTCGTGCAAGGAAAGGTCCATTTTATGAGTCCACTTTGAGCAACTGTCGATATTTATTCAGACAATTTAGGTACATGAACCTTTCATAAAACAAATTTTGTGGTGTTTCCAGCGTAATATGAAAATATTACGAACTTAGATCATCCACAACGGATTTTATAAGGCGTCAAACACGACGCTTTTTTTTTTTGCTCCACCCGGTATATAAATGTGATGAAGGTGTTTAAGGTAAGAGCAGCAGGTGTTGAAACAACCGAAGCCCAGAAACCTGAGAATTCCCTCACGAGCATCATCAAACTATCGTTAAATGCCCGGCAGAAGAATGCTACAAAGGAAATAACACCGAAGCTCGAGGCAAGATTATCGATGCCATTCGACTGGTTTCGTCGGGGGTGTACGGCCGGCCGAGAGCACCGACGACTGACACAACCTGTTCCTGCGGTCGACCTACGAGGCCGATGATGTCAAGTAGAGATCGGAAGTGCTCTCTATTCCGAGGACGATTCCAGCCGAAGTCCCTCGGTCCGTCGACGAGGCCACTCGTACGAGAGAAAAAGCCATGGGCAAAGGAGCCGACGGACGACGTTCGGCATGCACAGAGATGGCGATGCGAGCATCGCTCGCGGTGAGGGGAGCCTCGAGGCCCCGATACGCGAGGCAAGTTCTTGCCGGCAAGCACTTTCCGAGAGACTTGCCTCGCGTATACACCACTTGCTTCGCTCCGGCGAGTCCCGGCAAGCGCTTGCTTCCACTTTCCCCTCGGTCCATAAATCCTCGAGGGCTCGTGAGCAAGTGGCGCTCCGATCGGTCGAGAAGACCCCGTAGGGACCGATCGGGGTGAGACTCGTGACGTCCCCCCGCACTTCGTAGGAGCAGACGGACCCTTTGGTCTTCGTCTCTTGACGAAAATCGTTTGTCCGAAATGGCCCCCGTGCATTCGAAATGAAATCGTGGGAGAGATATTGCTCTCGGAATTGGATATATCATCGTCACGGCTTCCTCACCCGATCCCCGATGTGGTTCTCCTTCGTCGTAACATTCCAGAGACGAGGTCGATCGCGGAAGCCGGTGATGAGGGCCTCCGTGGTTTCCACGGAGAGTTGTGGCGCCACGTCGCACAAAACCATGCCTAAATCACGGTCTACAGAGACGAGACGTAGGTCAAAGTCAAATACAAAGACAACGATCCGCAAAAGATCTTTCTGACATCCATTAGTAGGTGTGAGTTTTTGCCCTTTTCGACTTCGTTTCGCAGATGCTCGACAACTTTGGAGCGAGTGGAGGCAAGACCGTGCTAGAGTCGATTTGCTTCGTGTGCATACACCCTCGCTTGCTCCTTGTAAACAAAGACTCGCTAGCAAGAATTTGCCTCGTGTATGCCTTGTGCCTTTACTCCTACAGTGCTTATCGAATGAATTCACCCCCCTCTTACTAAGGGCTCCTATGACTCGCCATGCTTTTCTATGACGCA
>CAJPEV010001686.1:0-54327 GCA_905338385.1 Darwinula stevensoni
GAGGGCCCCCCCCCCCCCCCCCCCCCCCCCCCCCCCTTCCCTACGTCACTGCATCGACGAATGGCGAAACGCCGCTGGCCCAGCCACTTCCACCCGGTTCGTGTGCCCTCCACGGTCAAACGGGGTAGGTCTGTCCAACAGCCCTCGATCACGTCGTCACATTACCGTCAAACACTCTACCAAAACCAACTCAACAACACTCTACAATAGCGCGAAAGTTTTGTGCATGATCTATCGATGGACGGATTGACGAAGACCTGGTACAGTCATCTATGGAAGAAATCGAGAAGTAAAGTCTTCCCTCTAGGGGATAGATGTCGGGATCGAGGCGGGCGTCACTCGTCGTCCATCACGTTGGGATCTTGGCTGTTCTCGGGTCGTTCCGGTTCGATTCACACGTGTCTTGGCTTGGGTCTCTGGATATCCGCCGTGACTTTACGAATTTCGTGCAAGGGAGGAGGAAGATCGGGGAAGAAGAGGATGGCATCGGCCACGGCTATTGACGAACCCTCCGTGGACATTGATTTATACTCGGATGATATAGGCGACGATTTTATCAAGGTGCAGAACCTATTTTATCACCAACGGTTTCTAATGTAGGCTTAAGCTCATAGTCCGACTACCGTTCAATACTGACTTAGGAATGTTGTGCCAATTAGTTTGAAACTGACAGTAGCTTGAAGTTATCACTTGTGAATATGCCCTATGTTAGGTATTTTATGTTTCTTCTATTTTAACGTTAGCTCTATAGGCTTAGCTTGGGCCTAATGGGGTTTTTCAGAAGTATTGTAATATAACACTAGCTGAACATGCCCCTTGGTTAAGCCTCTTGTAATCATGAGTAGGCATTGACATAAGCTTTGGTAATAGTGTTTTTGCAATGAGTTGAACTCATTTAGGGCAAACTGTTTCTGTGGGCCTGTCAGTGCCAGTGGAAGGAAGGGTTCTTCCAATTTGATATGAATTGGTATTTGTAAGATGTGTTAGAGTTAAAACACTGGTTGTATTGGTACCCTTATGAGTGTGTTTGAACTCGTTGCAAAAATTTGGTAGACCAATTCATATTGGCCTAACATTAGGCCATAAGTATCCCACCTCTTTAAGCTCATTCAATAGCCCCTCTTGGCACTGCAGTTTTGGATTGACTGTTCCTTGAACAAGAAAGCCATTTTAAATCCTGAAAGGTGATCAAAAGTAGTATTACAGTATTCTAAAGTATTACAGCATGGAAAGCTATAAAATTACTCTAGAAACATAGGTTGCATTGCCAGGTCTCTCTCTCTCTCTCTCTTTTGGTGGGTCTTTCTATTGGCACACTCAGTGAGCAACTTCACCCATGGATGACTCCATAGGCTCTGCCTGATTGAGAAATAAGGATGATGAGGTAACCTGAATCATTCCCAAGGTGCTGTATCTGAGCCAATCAGCAAGGCAATTTTTAGCCCTGCTCCCAGTTTCTAGATGTGCCTATGAGCTGGCACAAGTCCAGCTTCTGCCAAGTGCAGTGGATTGACTTAGCAAAGCATTTTTATGGGACCCTTGTTTCCTCATGAAAGGTAAGGAAGTATCATCCCATCTCTTGCACCCATTGTACATATGTGCCTCATAGCAGAAGAAGCTGAGTAAACCACCATATGGCTTCCATGCAGTCACCTGATCTGATGCCTATCACATAGGTAGCATGGGAGCTTCATCTGTCTCAAAGGTTGGACAGGCTGTTATATTGGGCATTGTAAACATTTTGAAGAAGAAGCATGATCAATAGATTGGTAATAGGGATGTCTTACAGCAAGCAATCTGCACCCCTGACTCACTCCTTCCCTAGGTGACACAAGTAGCACCTATGGCACCATCATTTTCATAGCCTAAGAATCATAATAATAACACAGCAGGTGTAACTTAAGTCCTCTAGGTCTTATAGTTGGAGTAAGGTGCATATTTGCTATTTTACTTTTAAAGTCTGAACCAATCAACATATTATCATAACTTAAATTCAACAGGTCCAATGACTTATGCTACATGAACATAGTGTTTCTGGATTGATTTCTACCCATCTATACCCCTCTCCCTTGGCACTCTAGTCACCAGTGCCAGAGAGACACTTAGTAATTCATCTGTAATTGCAAAGAGGCATTCCAATGAGTGAAGTTAATAGAATGACATCCCTCCCTGAGCAAAGGAACTGCTACTGCACAACTCAACAGTAGAGCCTATAGATAGTCACAGCAAGTGTATATGGTAAAAGTCAATCTGGAAATGCTGTAGGCTCTTCTCTTCATTTCCTTTGCACTTGACTAGGAAGGCATATGGCTCACCATGTCATGAAAAATTCTCTCAGCAGTCTAATCTGCCTTTTTTTTTGTTTTTCAGGATGAAGGTGGTAGTGGTGGAGATGCAGTAGACTTGTATGATGATGTCATTGCTGCTCCTTCAAGTATTAAGACAGAGGACATAGGGAAGTCTACCAGTAACGGACCATCCCCTAACCGCACACGAGATGTTGACACGATTTATCACCCAGGGTATCAGGGTCGACGTTTGCAAGTTTGCATAGGAAACCTCACTTGGGTGAGACAGAATGTTCATTCTACTGTTATTTGATATACATGGCAAATTCAGCTTTACAGCCAAATACAGTCTGAATTCATGATTTATTTCCTAAGCACATTCATGGATGTTGTTTTTCCTCTAGTGGACTACTGACCAGGACATAGAAGATGCAGTTCGAGGAGTTGGTGTGAACGATTTTGTTGAAGTTAAGTTTTATGAGAATCGAGCCAACGGCCAGTCTAAAGGATTCTGTGTCGTTGCTGTTGCCTCCGAACAAAGTGTGAGGCTCATAATGGAGCGCCTGCCCAAGAAGGAGTTGCATGGCATGGAACCTGTTGTCACTCCATACAATAAGCAGGCATTAAGCCAGGTGATGAATCTCTTTACTCTTTAATAATAAGGTAGTAGTATTAACTACTCTGTTACTGATACCATTTTGTTTTATGTCCAGATGCCCTCCACATATTTTGCTTGTAAGCCTATTGTATATATCATTGTCACTGAAACAACGTTATCCATATCAGGTTGGTAAAAAAAAAGTTTTGGTGGCCCAATGATTGAGTCTACCAATGAATCAGTGTCCAAAGTGCCCTTTTGAACTAAAGTATTTGGGCTGGAAATCATATTTGGAAGGAGAATGGGATGTAAACCTAGATATGCCTGGTGTCCTATATTGAGGATGCATGTTCAATATGGAGACGCATGTCTGAACGCCGTCCTACATATAGAACGCCAGGCTTATCTGGGTTAACACTTTCTAGCATGACAATTTGAATGCGCTACGGCCGTGGGACGTCATTTGACGGATATAGGCCTGAAAAATGAAGTAGACCTTTTTTTTTTATTCATCCAGGAATTTAATGGGGGATGGCGCTAGTTCTGCGCGGCTGAGGATATACCGCCGAGCGATATACACAAGCACCATATCGTTATTTAATTTTTTTTTGGCAGAACCTTGCAAAGGTAGGAAATAGGCACGAACGGATACCCCAGACGAAACGAGGCAACCTACGAACGATTCCTTCTTTCAAGCATATTCTTTCATCGATAGGAGTGTACGGGATCGCGAACAAAATTTGACGAGGTGTAACATTGCTGTGCTCCTGGCAATATCCCATCGACCCGTTCTTGTCCCGCGGACGAGATTCCGAAAACTAATTTTGCAGTCTGGTCGATGGGAAGCGGAAATAGAAGAGATCCCTTCGGACGGGGAACATGCTCAGAGTCATGCATTATAGATTTTTTTTGCTTGCGGTAATGGACTAGCCCAGAGTGAAGCGTGTGTGCAGGGAGCGCCCCAGCGGGACGTGTACTGGTTCGATCCAAATGCCAGATCGGGTTGATTAGACACCTGGCAGATCTCTACCTCTACCTGGAAGTACTGTCTCGCACGTACAATACTCGTATGTAAATGGAGAACTCTTATTTCTTGGAACTTCGCTCACGGGCACAGGTTGTCTTTGGAAAGAATCTCCCTTGCAAGGAACTTTCACGCGAGTATACTCGCATGTGTTGGTCCGCCGTAAGATCCAGGTACTGCGCTGAACGACCTTCTCCGTCGCCGCGATTACCGCTTCCCTATTCACTGCTCACTATTTACTGATTCACTGCTCCCTCCCTATACTCCTAGCGAATCGATCGAAACTCCTCCCTTCCGTTGCTGTCGTCGGAACGTCTCCGCTCCTCGAACGATCTTCAATTTTATATCGCTAGCATTTTGGCGTTCGTGCGAGTCGCGTGCGTATTGCACTTTCGTTATTCTTTCGTTGCCTTCACCCTATATCGATTCTGCTCCTTTTCTTGGGTTTCTATCTTATATGTTGTAGGCCTAGTTTTTTTCCTTCTCACTTGTAGTTAGAGGCTGTGCTCGAAAAAGTAGGCAATTTTGAAACTTCTGAGGAGTGACTCTCTCCTGGACCATAATTAGAGACCTTAAAATGTTTCTTTTCCCCCATGTGGGGCATGTATGAGGGAAAGCAACAATTCACCCAGGATATATGAAGATTAAAAAAAATTAGTTTCAGCAACTCAAGTTTATGCAGATCACAGGGTCATTCAATTAGAAAGAAAATTTCACATTTGTCTACTTTAAACTGCTTAATTTTTGCTGAATTAACTGGTCATACATAGTACTTCGCTTAATCTGGTGTAAAGTTAGACAATAGTGACAGAAAATGCACAGATGCAAAGTTCTACTGCTGATTCTGTTCTATGTTGGCCAACATGCTATCATTTGCAGACTTACTAGCCTGGAACATGGCCTATGCTAAAGCCATAATCTTTGTCTTCATTTGCTATTATATGATCCTCTGATAATGTGAAGGGAAGTGAAGATAATTTTGGAGGAATTTGAATGATTATGTACTAAGAACATTTTAGTTATTTTCAAATAAGTATCAAATTGTAGTAGCTATAAAGTCATTGCTATTGGTACTTGTCAATCATCATTTTTGCTTATCGCCATTATTTATTTATCAGTACTGGATTTCTCTTAATGAATATCATACATATTTGTTTAAGCATCGGTAAAAATAAGTATTTATTGGTAACATCCTTAATTAATACTGTGCTCTTATGCTGCAGTTTGAAGCACAGAGCAGAGCTCGACCATTGCCACAAATGCAGGGTCCAGGAATTCCTCGCATGGGAGGACCACCTCTAATGTCTGGAGCTCCACGGTCCTTGATGGGATCCCCTAGGGTTCCACCACATCCCCGCATCCCACCACCCCCAGTTGCTCCTCCACCCCTTGGACCACCACTCCGTCCTCCACCCCCTGGGGCTCCACCACCCTCTGGCAGGCCAACTGTCTCTGCCCCTCCCCTGCCATTTCCACCTAGTAAGTTTTCAATTTACTATAGTTCAAGTTTTGGTAAGGTAAAGAAAGAACAGGCAGCATGTATTGTAATAGTGGCCATTAATGTCAAGCATGAACTTTCTGAGTTGTGGTGGATGTATTTACTTCTCTATTCATGCCTTCACCAACACCTTTGTAAATCATGGGTATTGTCCCCATGCATTGTTGTATTTATAGGATATCTCCTATTGAATGAACAACAGAATGCCCATGAATTTCTTGTAACATTTGACTTAATACAAAATATTCTTAAGGGTTTAAGGAGTGCAGCACTGTTCTTCTAAAGACTTGAATTTGAAGTGCAGTTGAGGTCTGATGGTCATTTTTGGGGAGAATATAGTTTTCGTGATTTGAGAATCAAAAAGATCTGTGAGGAGTTTCTTATATGTTGAAGCCTTTATTTGTCACAAGATTTGCTCAGAGGAGATGCTGGAAGAGTTGTGATGCTTTGTGTTACAGCTGCTGCTCCCCCTCCATCTCTGCTTGGAGCAATCCCTCCCCCACGCACAATTCCTCCTCCATCTGTTTCAGCTCCTCCACCTCTACACACTAGCAGGCCACCTCCTAATGTGGTGAGTTGAAATTTCTCTTCAGACCTTATGTTAGTTGCTTTGCTTTGTAGAATTCTTCCATATGAGTATTTGCATTACATATGACCAGAAATTTAGCTTTCTGAGTCAGCTGCTTTTTAGTCAACATAGGGTGCATATATAAACTCGGCTCAGTCAGCTCCACAAATTCAGTTAGTGTGCTTCAGCTGTTTTCTGTGATGAAAATCATGTATTCTATCCAGTTTAGTAGAGAAATCCATGTTAGATTTTATCCTCAGTTATGGAGGATTTGAAATTTAGGATCAAGATATGTGTTGCTCTAGCCTCATCTGATGCTGATATCACCAGCCATGTACAATTTGATGTTTCCTTGTCTCAAAGTAGGATGTGATTATATAACTGCTTCTTTTTTGGGACCAGGGTGTGCCACCACCTCTGCCTTTGCCTGGGCTTCTTCCTCCAGCAGATACCCGAGCCCCACCACCTCGAACTGCTGATTGGGCCCGAGCTGCCAGTAAGTTTTGACTTTTTTCCTGTATTCTAGGCTTGGTACTGTCTATCAATTTTTCTCTCTGATAGAAAAATAGATTTCTCTGCATATAACATCTTGTTGGTGAATGGTGATTTTGATGATTATTAGGGCTTAGAAAAGACAAGTATATCATTTCAGTCCCAGTTCACCATTAGATTTCAACATTAGAGTACCAGTGACATTCCATTCCAGGTGCCCCAAATAAAAGTGAATTCTCAAAATAAGTGGGGGGAAAAAGCAAGGGCTTGGCTTTCTGAAAAAGGAAAGAATGAAAGTTGTTTTATTTTTTTTTTATGACATTCTAGGTTTTTCAGTCAGGATTTAATTTTGTCCATCATCAGTCCATTCAGATGTGGATTTTGTGATAGGAACTTTATCCAGGGGTGTATCATATTTTATCTTATTTTTATAGAATGATTGTATATGACTGCTAATTGAGCACAAATTTTAATTTGATTTTCATATGGGCTGTTTAATCAGCCCTACTGAAATAATCAGATAAAGTTGATTGGCTATCACAACATGCAATCCAAATGAAGGATCAGCATCATAAACTGAATGCCATTGTTCTCACAATGCATGCAATATTAAGTTCTTGAGCATTGCTTTATTTTGGTTCAGGGCTTTTTCAGAATATTTTAATTTAAATTCACTTGTGAGAACTGAGTGAAACCTGATGCAACTGTTCTACTCAAAGGGATTAACCCTTTCATGCATGAATTTTTAAAGCAAAACAAAAATGTATTTTTTGGTTTAATGTTTAAGGAGGGACTCTGCCATAGTTGAATGTTCCATTGCTAAAAAGCAACACTGAAGAGATTATGTGCCCTTGAGTTGACTGCATGCCCCCAAAGTTTCATGGTATGTGTATCATGGCTACAAACCCATCATTATCTGCAACATTTTTGCTGTCCACTACAGTGGACACCATGCACGAAAAGGTTAACATGGTCATAAGAAACTATGAGAAACTTTGCTGGGCTTTACATGACTTTGCTCAGAACAAAGTCTACTATGGACTTAATTAAGGCCTTTGCTGGCTAGGCAAAACTCAATAAAATATACATAAAAAAGACAATTTCCTTGCAAAAACAAGCAAATGAGGAGTGTATGCATATTTCTTTTACATTGTTCATGTAGATGCAGCAAAACTTATAGCCAATTGCCAAATAGCAAAACTTATAGCCTATTGCAAATTGCCTCTTATTTTTAAATAAGAGGCAATTTGCAATAGTTTAAGGCATTGGTGGAACCATGATCAAGCCATGGCATTATCTCCTTATCCACAATGGAATATAAAAGTGTTTTTATTTTCTCTTCTCCATCAAACCTTTCTTAACCATCCTTCCTCAGGACAGGTAATTATGCCCCCAATTTAGTTTAGTTTCTACATATCTGGGAAATTTCTTGGAGATTCATTAGTAGGTACATTTATACTCAAAAGTTGATTTTCTCTGTAATGCCCCATCTCTTTTCCTTTATGAGCAATTTTATATTCCTTGTATACAAGTGCAAGCTTGTTATCTCTGATGATGCAGTGGGAAGATAACTCAAATATTAGACTTGTCCATTGTACTAATGTGGCTAAGAGAGTCAGAATTTCAAATATTGCATTTTAGCAAGGAAAGCTCATTTATAAATGAGAAAATAAGATGATAATATGTGATAACTTTGTGAGCAATCTAGTCATGACTGCTGAGAAAAATTTAATTTTACTTTGTCCCATAATAAATGTTCAACTTTTCTTTCTATCCAATTCATTTGAAAAATGAACCTCTTCCATTCTGGAGAGTCTCCTGTAAAGCATGACGAATGACATGAACAAGGAGGAAGTACAGGAAATGCTGTGCATGTTCCTAACTTTTCCAGATATGTCTGTGCCGCCTCCCATGGGAGCAAGGCTTCCAGGTACCTGCAATGCCTCCTATGTTCCCACTCTTCATCTTCCCCTCCTTGACCTTGCATGTAAATCACTCACTTCACTTCTTCATTTCTTTTTTCTGTTCTCTCCTGTATTACCACACATTCCTTAACTTATCTATTCTAACTATTCCTTTGTAGTAGAACTTGTTGCAGATGAAGCTAATAATAGATTTTCATGTTTAAAAATTATTAAGTTTTAAATATCCTCATAAACATGCCCTGAACATTTTCTAAATATGCTTATGTTGTTGAATCAAGCTAGAATTCTCATTCCTTGTGGAAAGACTGAAGGAAAACATCATTTGAAGTGAGTTGGTCTGCATATCCCATCTCAAGTGGGTTGACATCTAAAAAGCAATGAATCATGGGTCTGCAAATTCTCATTGATCTATTTACTGCCAAACATCAAGATAATATTCAGGAGAGAGACACTTCATGGAAAGGAACTGTGGGAGGTGATGGATATATGCATTCTTCTGTATCACTCACCTACTGAATTTTCTTTGTCATCCATGTCACTGCTGAAAATGGTGAAATATACTCCAGTGGAAGTTCAAGACACTGAAACATGCCACAAGAGCATCTTTGGGGTTATATGCTCAGTAGGATTTGCATATGGATTTGTGAGGATACATGGTACTGCATTTGCAATCATATCAATAAAGGAAGTCAAAAGAACATGATTTAGCATTTCAAAAATCCAGACCTTACATTTGCTGAGACATTTTTTTTGTGGCTTGAACTATTTGAAAGTAGTCTATGGTGGAAATATTGAGTTTTTAAATGACTTGAAACCAATGCATGTAACCAATGCATGTACAGTCAACTCTAATTAATCTGAACATCAGTAATCCGGATCTTTTGTTAATTCAGACATGAGTGTTCCTGTCAGAAGTACCATAGAACCAATAATAACCTTTCTCCTTTTAATCTGGACATTATTTCATATTTTTTGTTTATCTGGAAGAGTTTTCTCATCCTCTAAGCCATTCTCCCCTGTTAATATGAACTTTCCAGCAAAATACAGATGATAGAACAGAAAATAATAGATTTCCCAGTAATTTTCCCACGTCTTAACTTTTCCTCACGCTTGTATTTAAAATGAATAAATAAAAAGAGAAAATTTTTGGTCTCCCCAATTTCTTGGAATCGAGTTATGAGGAGTGCTCTCTTCATTGAGACTTTCACACTTCATTGTCATGTCACCCATCCTCTCTCAGTCTAATTTGTTCTTGCCATTAGAGGCATGAGAAGTTTCTTATCTCCCATTGTGAGTAAGTGTTTCTGGAGTGACCCAAACGGGAGGTGGAATTGGAGGTTTTGAAGTTATCTGACTTAGGCCTCATCCATGCCAGAAAGTTTTCTATGCCAGATTTTCAATGCTCTGGGGGATTCCTTCAAATGTTTCTTTCAAAAATCTTAGTTTGCAACATTCTTAAATCATATATGCTAGAAAAGTTTCTGGTGTGGACTAAGCCTTAATTGAAAGATAAGTTTGGTCACATGTGATTTGAATAATCAATCAACATTGACAGTGTTGGATATAGAATATATAGAAGTGTTGTGATGGACTTGAATAGGGTGTTGTCCTAGCTGGTGTCCCTCTCATGGAAACGAATGTGAAGCACATGCTTTGAGCATGCATGAGTCAGGCAAAATAAAATGTGAAATTTCTTCTATGTGACAGATCGAAAGAACAGAGTCCAAGTTTCCCTATTCCCATGTAAACAATGAAGGCTTTCTTTGCACATATTAGCTGCAGTTTTATTCTCCAGGAAAAAAAAATGAATGGTCACTTGGGCAGGTACTTGATAATCTGGACAAAATCACCAGTCCCCTACTGTTCAAATTAACAAGAGTTGACTGTATGTGCATCATTTATCTTTATCCCACAGAAACATGAGAGAACACAAATTGAATAAATCTGCCAGATGGGGGAATTATTTATCAGTTTTAGAATTCATCTAGATATTACTGATGGATATGGACTGGCCCCATGGCTGGTTTTTCAGAAATGGGGGATATGGTTTTCAGAATGGGGCTAAAAATTAAGAAATTCTAGCAAAGAATGCTTCCTATGTGTTCAAAGAGCCCCATATGATGAGAGTTCATTTTATACCCTCAAGGCATGTCACTAAGCCTGAAGTTCCAAATATCTACATTAGTGCATGACACATACCCCTACCTGCATGGAATTTACTCATCTTCTGGCAATGTTACTCAATGTTATTCTGCAACATTATGTCAATAATCAGATTGATGAGAAGGTAATTGACCTTCACAACTTGTAATACTTTAAAAGCAAAAGGGTTTAGATCTTCAGAACAAGATTCAACACCTTGTTTGACAAGCAAATAATTTTTTTCAGAATATCATTAAACTGATGGTGCATATTCCTTTTTTGTCCTGTAACTCATTCTTAGTGGTATTATGTTATTCAGTCTTATTATAAAGAGAAAATCGTAAATTAATAATAAAAATATGTTTTCAATGGATTTCAGACTTAATTTATAATATATATAATATATATTGCTCTTACTAGTCTGTAAAGATAAGAGGTCTTGTGAAGTTCACGTAGAATCAGAAACATTATGAATCATTTAGAAAAAATTTTGAACTCTTTCAGTGGCTACCTGAGGTCAGCTTGTTTGCACTAGGGAATAGCAAGATTGAGGTGGTTTAATTTAATTCAATGCAGGGAAGATGCTTGTTGCATTTGTTCTGAGTGGTACTACCATCTGTAGACATTAGAGAACTGTAGGTCTCACTGCTATGTGGTGGCAGCATTTTATGGACAATAATAATATGGTGCAAAAAGTTAGAAGTGGGCTTATTGTTAGGTGGAAAAAATTTTGTAGCATTATAGTTCTGATTGGGGAAAATGCCACAGTTTTAAGATTTGTCAGGTGGAAGTGGCAGTGATTAGGACTCTGTTAGATTCAAATGATGCTTCAGGGATTACAGAATCAGAATTTGCTGAGGACAAAAGTGGGAGCAAGGAAGCATAGCCAAAAAAACAGTATTTTCATCCTTTATCTTTTTTGCCAGTGAGTGCTGCTCCACCTCTGATGCCAGGCCCTCCTCCTACTTTACCTCCTGCTCCTCATGTGAACCCAGCTTTTTTCCCCTCCACATCTCTACCTCCACCTGGATTCCCTCCAATTGCACAGGTGAGTTCAATCATGTTTCATTTTTTTCCAGTTCCATTAACACATTGAGGACCTGACACTTGTTCAACTGCTTGGGATTGGCAATTTTTAGGAAAAAATCTTTATTCTACAATAAAATTTCAGAACTCACAATTTACTGAACTTACATGTTTCAAACACCAAAATGCTCAGGAATGTGCACAGAATCCATTTTGATTTATGGGACCAGGAACACGTGAAAGTTCTCCCACAACATAAATCTATGTTGGCAGTCCTCAATGTTTTTAATATTTTGAAGTCTTGTATGACAGGGATGGACAGCATGTTACCCTTAAGAGGGCTTGGTATGATCCTTGGTCCTGAAGTTGTGTTAATGAATAGACCTGGAAAGTGCATGCATTTTATGCCTTGCAGGCTATCATGCTTATACCTTGAATTAACCCTTGTTGTTCTTGTACTGACTCCTCAAAGATGGACAACTCAGTTGATGTGAACTGTAGGCTACCATGCAATTTGTTTGGCTTTGGTGTCCTGATAACAAAAAGTCCTTGTCCAATCATTCTTTCAGTCAAGTTACGAGAGGAGAGATTCAGGTCCATCAATGAGTGAGGCAGAGTTTGAAGAAATTATGAATCGAAATCGAACTGTGAGCAGTTCTGCCATTGCGAGAGCTGTGGCTGATGCAGCAGCAGGTACGTTCTTCAGTTATTGTTGATCATCTTCATTGAACCCAATATACCATATATGATTTAGTGATGCATTGCTACATGATGGGAAAAATGGTTTTTGAGGACACTTATACAAGTAGGCTTTTGAATCAAATACAGATACTTTATCTATTGATTGCAGGAGAATTTGCCAGTGCCATTGAAACCCTGGTGACTGCAATTTCATTGATCAAGCAGTCAAAAGTAGCACATGATGACCGCTGTAAGATAGTCATCAGTTCTCTTCAAGACACCCTGCATGGGATTGAAGCCAAGAGTTATGGATCTAGTCGCAGATCAAGAGGTGTGTCTTCCACTTTCATGAGTCAGTTACTCTGAATTTGATCATGATAGCAACATAATATTAATTTCTGCAGACCGATCACGCTCCCGGGAGCGAGAGAGACGCCGAAGACGACATGAGAGATCCCGATCCCCTCGGGACTATCGTGAGCGCTCCAGGGAACGCTATGAGAGGGACTTTCATGAAAGGAGTAGGAGTCGAGAAAGATCTCGTGAACGTGATCGGTAAGTTTAACATCCTCCAGTCTTCTATTTAATAAAAGAAAAAATATGCCAAACATACCTACGTATTACCAGTAGAGTGTTCAGCACTATTTTGTTAGTGGTAAACAGAGATTCATTTTAATTATGACTTCATTTCTCCCGTTTCCTGCCTAGGAAGCCTTCATTAGCAATTCAGATTGCAGCATAACTTTAGTGCATTGTAGGGTGTTGAAAGCATCAGTTCCCAAACCTGAACCTGTTTTTCATGTTTTACAGGACTGCTGTAAGAAAGTGACCAACTATCATAAATTCAGATGCAGTCCATTTGTAAGTCATTGGTTTCAGGGTTTGAGTTTGAGAGTGAGTAAATTTACCTTTATGTTGAACAAAGCTGCATTACTGATATTTTCACTTAAAATTGTTATACTACTTCATTTGATCTTCACATAGGAAAAAAATAGCACTATTATCTTGGTGCATCACATTGAGAGTGTCCAAAAATACCAGACATCTAGCTCATATGCAACACCTAATGTTTATCAGTCATGAGGTGACTGATTTTCTGAACATAACCTTTCTTCTGAGATGCCTTTGGTCCTGTTGGAGATTCACAAGAATTTGCTCATGGGTTGACTGGCATGGATTATTTCAAGGTACATGACACCCATAACTGGTAGACAGTGCACTCAGAGTGGCACATGTATAACCCTGATGCTGGGCAGATTCTGAATAAGCAAGTCTAATACGAGGGAAGCTCAGAAAGTCCGATTAATTTTAATCAAGAAGACACGTAATTTTTTTTCTTCATTTTCTCTTGAAAGCTTGTTTATTCAATATTTCGCCACATAGTCACCACCAATTTGAATGCATTTCCTGAGGCAGTGCAGCCATTTTTGGAAGCACTCTACAAAATCTTCTTTTTTGAGCTTTCCCATCTTCAATGACATAATTTCGGGTGTCAAACACTCTTCCACACAAGGGCTCCTTGATTTTGTCTTTTTTAAAAAAGATTTCTGTCAAGCAACTCTCCTGAGAGTTGCTTGACCAAAGTCTTCAAAACTCGGCAGAGGACGTTCCAAAGCATAGCTTCAGGATTTTTTCTCCATCACAACAACACCTCTGCTCACGAAATCACCAATACACTCCTCTTCATTGGCACCTCAGGGATCAACCTCATTGAAGCTCCACCCTACCCACCAGGTTTAGCCTCATGCGACTTTTGACTTCTCTCCAAAATCAAGGAGCCCTTGCGTGGAAGAGTGTTTGACACCCAAAATGATGTCATTGAAGCTGTCAACAATGAGCTGGGAAAGCTCAAAAAATATTTTGTGGAGTGCTTCCATAAATGGCAGCACTGCCCCAGGAAATGCATTCAAATTGGTGGTGACTATGTAGAGAAATGCTGAGTAAACAAGCTTTCGAGAGAAAATGAAGAAAAAAAATTGTGTCTTCCTTGATTAAAATTAATCGGAGTTTCCGATCTCCCCTTCTAGTTGAATAATACTGCAGTGTCTGCTGCTACATGGGTTGATGCTTATACCCTCTTAAGTTTCAAGGTCCCAGAAGCCAGACACACTTGGCCATAAACTCAGCTTTCCACTATATGGAATATGTCATAATTCATGTCTGATCTTGCTATGTTCAGTAGATTTGACCAAAATATGCCCTCCCAATAGATACTATGATGATCGTTATCGTGAACGGGAGAGAGACAGAGACCGTGAGATGCGGGATATGCGAGAAAGAGAGCGTGAAGTGCGGGAGAGAGAAAGAGAGCGAGAGCGAGAACCAAGAGTTGCCCCACCTCCTCCTGAGCGGGAGAGAGAGCGTGAGCGGGATCGTCGTGAGGAATCCTCACACCGGAGCTCTCGACACTGAAGTGGTGAGCTTTCCCCTTTCCTGTATCCTTTTTTTTTCTTTCAAATTGTGACATTTCTCTTGGGAAAAGAATTGTGAGCTTTCTTTCCTCACAGCTGAGAGAGGACCACTGGAGGTCTCTTACACCTTTTTTCCCGGGAACAGGTGATGTGATTAACTTAATATGGTATCAGTCATCTAGTGGTAAACTATTTTAATTTGCAGCTCTCTGACACTTTGTTAACTTCTCTGTTTCTGATCCTGATTCATCAGGAAGTTTTAAGCACTGTTTTGAGCCTCTTGAAAAATTATTTATACCATTTATAATAGTTTACCACCAGATGACTTATTATTAGAACCAGAGGTGGTGGCCCTAATGTATTTTTAATTGATAAGCTAGCTTCTCCTATCTGCACCAGTACATAATAGTTTTGTTTAGAAATGGTTAAGCTACTTTTTCCTTCTGGTCATAAGATACTCCATGGAGGTGGTATCGAGAAAGGTGAGTTTTTTTTAAGGCTCTCTGCAGCAGCATGAGGCTGATAGCATTCTAGGCTCAGTGTATTCTAATGGCCAAGATGTATTTCTCATTGCACTTTCATTTTTTGGAGTATTGGTTGTAGACCCAACCCTAAATAGCTCATATTTCAGAGATGCTGATGGTTGATCCATTAAAATTGAGGGAAGAGAGGGTAATTAATTATGTATGGATCAACTTGTTAATTGTCTTTTATGTCACCACCACTGCTACAATTCATACCAGGCAGATGGTTTGCAACCCTCCATCTGAAGTGTGAGTAGTAAAAAAAAAGTTTGCTTGCACATTGCAATAGGTGAAATAAAAATAATACACCAATTATCTTCATGAGAAAGGGTTCAAAATTCATTAAATTCCTTACACATCATGAGCCAGTCAAACCGTAGACTTAGCCTACTCTTAGCCTTGATCTTATTGTGATTGGAAATAATTAATAATTACTCTACAAGTATTCAGAGTATGGAGCCAAAATTTCATCACCACCTTATACTAGTAAACATTGTCATTATAACAGCTGGCCTCTTTCTCCCATGCAAGCATTGTACCAAAAATTGTTTGCACTTAATAGTCATGAAACTAAAAAGTTCAACTGTTACATTCTCATAGCATTTCTCTCCTGTTAACTGGAAAATGTATCCTGGTTTAACATGAAGAAGAATCTTAGAGATTTCTGTAATCTTACTGAAGTCTTTTTTTTTTTTAACACCAAAACTAGTATTCATCTGGAATTGGTTTTGATCTATTAATTGGCACATTGTGTAAAACCCTTATCCAGCAGGAAACATTTAAGTAAAAGGCTCTCCTCAGTGCATCACAAGAGGTGAACATGAAACCGATTGCCATATGTTGAGCAGAGATTGGTTTAGCCAGGAATACACCTATGGTTTTCTCATCTTGCAAGTCTCTTAAGGTATTTCCTATAGTGAAACTCTTGGCTTCTCTATGCATTGTTTTACATGGTGAGAGAAAACAGTATTAACTCTGAGGCAAACTTGAGAAATCTAAAAAAAAAATTATTTAGACAGGTATGATACAATTGAATGAGCTCCTTGTCCTTAACTTCTCATAGATCTAATCCTGAACTAACCCATCTCTTTTTTATTATATCAATAAATCATTAACTAATCTTAATTTAGAATTCTTGTAGACTTAGGCTGTCATGGTGACAGTATTAGGTGTGCAGGTCAAGCCTACTGCACATGGAAGGGGGTCCTTCTGCAGGAATTCCATTAATGATTTTACCTGCTACTGCAATATTCTTGCAGGCCTTTTTTTGTTTCCACAGGATCACTGTTTCCAATTTCTTTTGCTCCTCTTGTCCATCTTGGTTTTCCCCCCTCCTCCTCAAATGTGAATAAGAATGCCATGCATGTGTGAAATCCCATTCCTCACCTACCAATGGACATGTCGTCCAAAAGTCAATATACTGTATGTGTAGAAACGTCTGCAAGTACCAGTACTAAGTTTCATATTGTGCCTATAACATATTCAAGGTCATAGCTTTGCTATTCAGAGCCTCGTATTGTCCAACAGCAGATTATGAGGACTTTATGCACCGATTTAACTCAATCTGCCATATTACACTGTTTTGCAGCATGCTAAATCATAAACTGACACACCAACCATAATTGAAAGGAAAAGTGAACAAGCACATTGCCTACATAGGAGCTAGCAAGAGAGGATGATGAGATGAGGTTTTTTAAATTCTGTTTTACTATAAGTTAGTCATTGGAGTGTGTTGCTCTGTTCATGTGAGATTTCTGCCTTAAAGTTTAATCATGAAGAGTTGCAAGTGAGGAAGAGAAACTAAAAAGTGAATCAAAAGACAGAAATACATCCCTGCACAGTTATTCTGATGCCTTCCATTAGCTAGGCATAAAGTGTACCAGGAGAACCATCCCAGATAAAGGAGTGGGTGTATTTGTCATGGGCAGAAATGGCATCAATTTAAAATGTAGCAGGTTTTTCATTTCATTATTTTGATGTGGAAAAGCATGTAATTTTTTTTTTTTTTTTCAAGTATCTTTCTGCTAGGGAGACGATGGTGTTTGCTGAGCTATCATGGCATATATGCAAGCAAACCCTAATTTTTCTAGATGCAAGTACACCTAGGGTTGAACAGGCACTTTGGTAAACCTCCTTTTACAATGGCATACTGCAAAATGTGATGTAATACGGTACTACTTGCTTGCATAAATTAATGCAAATTGTATTATGATAAATATATGTATGCATGTAGTGGAAGTCGAGCCTTCATGTGAATATGTTTTCTGGACACCTACTTAGTACTGCAATCTCCTCCCTTGTGGATGTTTGCTGTTGTCAAATTTCTTTCTCTTCCATCAAGTCTATTGAGTTCAATCAAATGGTGTCATTTTTTCTGTGTTGCTCAGTGAGCACATCTTATTGGCATAGGGTTTTCAATTGTAAGTTGTGTTTCCTTCAATCTTAACGTTTTCCAGAAAGTTATTTTTGTTTTCTGCAGTGAGGATTATCTATCATTCAGAATTATATATTCTGTTTTGTGAGTGATACTCAGGATCACAGGCTGCAGCATGAATTTGTAAATGTGCCACCATGTAGTATCACCTGAAAATGGCAGTGAATCTCATCTTGTCGTGACAGATGCATCTTTATCTATAAAGATGAAGTAATGGCTTTGTAAGAAGGGGTTGTGATGTATTTTGAGTTCTTGGGCCTTGTGTTGGTATGTTTCATCACCCCACAGCCCATTATATGAAAATTGGTTCTTCCTGCTCCCATGGGTGCTACAGATAAAATGAGTTACATTCTCCTTGTTCTCATGTCATAGGCATATGTTGAGAACTTCAGTCCACTTGACTGCAGGAATCAATATTCTGTTATCATCTAGGAATTATGAACAATTGAAGAGTGTTGCATATGAGTCTCATAGAAAGGTAGATTGCCTGAGGATGTTTATTGATAATTACCCACAGCACCAAGGGCCATTTAGACTTCTGTGAGAAAATGTTAAGGCTGTTGAGGTAGTTCATGAAAAATCCCACCTGACTTCCACAATTCAAAGGTGATTATATTGAACTGCATTATTTATGCTTCATACTGCTCCAAACAGTAAGGTTCATGGATGCATGAGAAAACACTTATCTTTCATTCTACTGCATTCCATCGCTGTTGTCCTTAAGGGAGGTGCATTGTCTAATGAATGGAAAGCTCAAAGAGAAAAAGTTGCATACTAATTTAGGTAAGGCAGACATTATCCAAAGCTGTAACCTTCTGATATTGATGGCACATGTAGAAGTTGTTGATGGACAAACATTCCTCCAGGACAAATCTAATTTCTTCACCTGAGTAGGTTCACACAAATGTGCTTTTTGGCTTTGTGTTTTATGATGCTATTTATGCTTCTGTGATAACATTAGGTCTGCCTTGAAAGGGAGATAACTTTTTCATCCCATACATTTCTTGAGAGATATATGGGATGAAAAAAGTTATAAATGCTGCATTTGCTATTGTAGAGGATAGAATTCTAAGTGAGAGATTCTCAGATTTCATATTGATGAAACACCCACTTTGCAGATTCATTTGCATATTTTCCAGAAAATGTTTTTGGTACCATTGCCAAAATAAATTCACTTGTCTTGGACTGATATGATTATATTTACCAAAATATAGGTATTATTTTCTAAATTGTTCTTAGGCATTGAAATTTGAGGGAAAAGCCACACAAACGGGCAGCTGTGAGAGGACCATGTGTGAGCGTATTCCATTTGTAAAGAAAGGTATTGCACTCAAAAAGGAATGATATTATTTTCAGTTTAAGAAGGTACCTAGACATGCTGTAATATTCAAAGACACTTTAATAATCCTTTGCTGCTAATAGATATATTTTTCTGCCAGTTGAGAACAGGTTATTTTTTCATGAACTATCTGTACCCCTTAATGCTAACCACAATAGTACACAGTGTATGACAAAAAGCATACTCCTGACTTTTAACAAATATATCTCTAGTCTTATTGCAGCAATTTTCATGACATGTAAATTGTACATGTGTGTCCAAGAGACCTGTGGCATTTGTTTTAAATTATTTGCTCTGAAGCAAGGCCATGAACAACTCTTCAATCTTCTACCAAAAAAAAAGTAGTTATTTGTGTAGGCTGCACTGTAAACTTGTAAAGTCCAATGCTCTGCATTTTCATGAAGACATGTGATAGTAATTAGGTAAAGTATTTTGAGGAAATGAAGCAGTTAAACATATGACCATCAGGGTTCTGGTAGTTAAAAGGTTAAAATAAATTGGATTTTGAGGATAAGCAGGAGTCATTTGCTGGTTGTCAGATGGAGGAAGTGCCATTTGTGCTGTTTGCATATCTTGGAGGCTCTCTCGAGCATTTCTACTATTTAAAAAAAATGTTTTGTTTGGGCTGGCCCTTAGTTGCAGATGGGTGTTATTAGCCTTTTTCCAAATCAGTAACTGATGAATCAACTGGTGTCAATGCAGAGAGTTTGCTAGTTTTAATAATCACTCATGGTCTTGCACTGGTTATATAAACTAGCATGAACTTTGATTAGGGTATTAAAAAAACATACCAGTAGGTGCATATTGCAAGTTTTATGAAAATAGCTGCAGAAAGAACAGAGATTTAAAGTTGGGGCCCTTTATATTTTAACATACCCTTTAGAGTTAGAAATCTCATTTTATTTAATATGTTTCCAGTTGAGATTTGATTGGAAACCACAGTCAGTGGTCTGCATCTTGGTATGTCAGAAGTGGTAACATTTACAAATAAATTTTGTTGCAAATACTGTATTGTGCTAATTGAAGATTGAACCTCTTTGCATGACTTACAGTAATGACATAGCTGTGTAATATCCATTATATGACATACATGCAAGACTATGGCTGGAAAATTGTTATAATTCTTTACCTTTTTTTTTATCTTGAATGAATCTCATCTTGTTACTTGCCTGTGGGTGGCCAAAACTTAAAGCACATTGATCCAAGATATCATGTATCGTATGGATTGGGACTTTCTGCTGGTTGTCAAAAAAGAAATTAGGTCACTTTAAAATCCAATTGCTGAGAGTGTTTAGATAAATAAAAAGAAAGTGTAAGTTTTATAATCCCTGATATTCATGGATTCACTTTTATGAAAAAAGAACTACTTTGGGATTCTCAATTGACCTAGTTTCTTGTAGCGAATGGAATATCCCATAAATATATCATTGATGCATGTCACATTTATGCCATTACTAGGTTACTCTAGGCTACAGCTGAAAGTGCAAATGGTTTTATTGTTTTTTTTTATTAAGCTATTTTCTTGTACCATCTCATACCTCATTGATGCTTGTTGATTTTTGTCACTGCTAGTCTTTCTCCCCTCCCTCCACATTGTGCGGTGCATTGTCACCCTTTTTTTTGATAATCATGCAGAGTGTCCATAAGGTAACTCCATTCATGAAGTCATTGATGACATTCATCATCATTTTTGGTAGCCTCCTAAACAACTGTAAAACATTTATTTCTGCCTCCAATCTTCAGATGTACCTTATGGGCATCCTGTAGATCTCTTATGTTTGCACATTTTCATAACTGAGTTTCTCTGAGAATTTCTGACATTATGAGTGATATTTCTTTAAACAGTGACAGTCTCTTAGAAAGGCTTCAGCTGCATGTGTCCATATCTCATCCAAAGTATTCCCACCATGAATTTTAAGAAATGGACCAAATTGCTGGCAGACAATAGTATAGTTCTTCCTTGAAGTCCTGACCTGTGCAGATGCTTATGTGTCATAGATCATGCTCAAGAAATTAATTCTATCAGAGAACCTGTAACTGGATGGAAGTTAGGGTTCAGGATTGTGCAAAGAATGGAGTCTTGTAAAGCATTACTATTGTAACTCATAGGACTTTTCTGGTGCCTATTGAGTTTGTGCTACTCTCCTGTCCCTTATCAGTTTTCACTTCATTGTAGCAAGGACCGTTCCCAATATATTGCGTTTGGAAAAATGCTCTTATCAAAGCATTGAAAATGACTTCGAAATTCCTTCCACAATGAACTTCATTCACATCCAATGCAGCCTACCTGATCTGTATGCATGAAAAAATTTTGACTTTTAGTCAAGCTTCAAGCATAACTGCATGAAGTGCTGGAAGGTTGAATGTGATAAGTTGGAGGGCCTCAGCATCCTCAGAGTACAAGTGACTTGTTTGTGATTTTTACATATTTGTGATTCATATTTGCTTTGATGTGAAACTGACCTGTGTTTCAATGTGATTCCTTGGGGCAGCAGAAATTGCAAAATTCACTACAGATGACAATATCAAGAAGAGCTATGCTTCTTTTTCCTTGCTGTTATTTTTGTTATCAGAAGTTCAGCTACCATGGGATAAATATATGATTCTCCTATGCATAGTCCCAATGTACAGGAATCACATTGAGAATGAATTGCCTCATCCATGCTTTCTGAAGAAAAATGACTGTAATAGAATTTTCACTTTTCTAATTTCAAATTTTCTATTCTTGAACATTTGTCTGCTCCTCTCAACAAACTTTGTAAATGTTTCTTTATGCTTGTTGGGGTGTTTAAAAATATTGGGACAAGATGAAAGTCCATGGAAAATTTCAGTACAGGTATCTGTGGGCAGAGCGAACAATTTTTGTATCTTCATACAATAGTTCTTTGTTTTTTACATCAGTTGGCTCATTATCTGCACCTGTACATTTTAAGAACGCTTTGGCTGCATCTGTATTTTTAAATGTAATCATTTTAAGGAAGTTTTTTGCATGACAAAAAGTTATTTTGATGTGCTTTCATGATGGTTGTTTCTCAAGCATACAGATGAAGTCTCCATATGAATCAGAGTGAGCCAGCAACAATCAACATGATTGCTTTAGTTTCCCCATAGATGTTTGTACTGAGACCTCAATGGCAATTTGTGATAGTATGTTTAAAGTCCCAGTATTTTGACACTGATCAATGTACTGCAGATGAGAGTTTAGGGCTTTTCCATGGTCCGTTTTGAACAAGGCGTGTGATGGAATACCTGCTTAATACTGGGCCCTATGAGGACTGGGAAATGTCGAAACTCCATCTATAATACATTGTACTATGAAAAATACTGTTGCTTGGATTCGCTCTTCTTCTAGTGAGTGTAGATTGTAGTTTTCCACGAGGAGGCAATTCATACATATTGAATACTCACGATACCTGTTGTAATGGAGGCATTTGTGTCTCTTTCTCTCCCATATCATGCCGGTCGTAAAGGACGTCACGGTACACACGTGTGCTTGGTCGATGTGGTCAGTCCTCTTCGCTGCCCCCTCAAAGCGTGTACAGAAAAAAAATTCCTACGGTTTTTTGTCGTCCCTCATCGTCTTCATCCCTCGCCTCACCATCAGTCGTCTGCTGCACACCACATCTTCGCACTTCTCTCAACTCGGCTGTATGTGCATCTACTGTACTTCCGTTGCATATAGTTGTGTGATTGAGTGAATTTTTTTTCTGTTGAAATCCCTCTTCGTCACAATTGCTGTTTTGGATCGAGTGAAATGCCAGTAGTAGGAAGTCTTTCCTTCCAGAGTAGGGCTGCTGTGACCGAGTCCATCCTGTTCCAGTTAGTCCTTTTGTTACAAGGACAGGATGAAAGCAGCATCGACCTAGGTGACATTTTTCTTTGTAGAAATTTGTGGGAGTAAAAGGCATTATGTTCAAACCTGTGTTAAGTTATTTTAACAGCGAACTTGTTGCTTCTCTTGGAAGCATACGAAAGAAATTACTTACAGTGCCTACTGCTTGCTGTGCAGTGGAAGGGAACTAGAAACACGTAGAGGGGGTTGGCTTTGTTTTGCATAAGGAGAATCCCGTTTTTCTTTGAGATCAGAATGCAACCAGCCCTTAAACCCCCCTCCATTTCTTTCCAAGGGGATTCGAGGGGAGGGGGGTTGGGGATAAGGCATTCCTCTTGCCCGTTCCTTTTCATCCTTTGGGTGTTAGCTCCTTCCTACAAAGTTGTAGACTTGATTCTTAAGATCCTGTGTGAATTTGTGCGCTGACCACCTTAGCTTTTACCCCGAGACCGTCTCGTGGTAAACGACCAACGACTCTTAACTAAAATATCTCCGCTCGGAACTATGGAACTGTTTTTGCGAAAGGTTCATTATGCATACATGAGTATGTTTCCAACTTATTCTCAAAATTTCATTAGAATTTGTTGAACGTAAGCAATACGTTAGTCATTGAGAATGGACAAGAGCTTCTGCTTGTAGTGGCTGTCCGGCGATTTCCTTCTGGTCATCGAGACATCGTCGAACTCCATTCCGATTCATTCTTTTGACTGGTCGTCACTTGCAGATAAATCGATGAGTATCAATCCAATGAGTTTTTTTTATATCATTCATAATTAGGGTTGTCAATTTAATCTATAGATTAATCTATTAAAATAATATTGTATTATACAATTATAAGGGGGAATAGGCATTCAGGGGAACATTAGGGAGTCGATTAAAATTCAAATAATTTCGACTAAATTGTTTAATCGCTATTAATACTTTAATCGATTAATCGATCGATTAAATTAATGTAATTGACAGCCCTATTCATATTTCCCTGGTTTTTCTTTTTTGAAGAAACTATCCATTTTGTTTGTCAGACTCTTCAGAGAAAATCATTCATAACTTTCATTCATAGTACGACCCATGAAATCCCTATAGCGTTTTTTAATGTTCTCAGTTCTTGGCCAGATGAAGGAGGAATTAGTGTTTCTCAGTGAGTTTCGCTCGTCTTGTAGAATGCTAGGCATTAGCGGCAAAATACTACGCATCTCCCTCAAAAAGAATCGTACGCGTTCCATAATGTTTCATACCCCCTGCACTCCTCCAGTGCTGCTCAGAATAGCAAGATCACCTGGCAACCCTGATAGGAACCATCTCTGGGACCCTTGAAGCAACGGCTGCGTTACAAACCCTCCCAAGAAAGGTAATCCTCAGTTTCGCGATTGGTCGTTATGGCACCCAGGCGAAAGAGGACCACTTCTGACGCATATCATTATTTGGTATTCATCAATAAGAATTCACAAGTGTGAAACACCTTTTCCATTTACTAGCAGGTCTTTCCATGGAGTTCTTCAAAGTACAATCAACTCTCGTTAATCCGGATCACCCTTTAATTCGGGCATGAAGAATGTTCCTGGCAGAAGTCCCATAGAACCAATAATAAAATTCTCCTTTTAATCCGGACGTCATTATTCCGTATTTTCCTTTCATCCGGAAGAGTTTTCTTATCCCCTGAGCCTTTCTCCTCCGTTAATCCGGACCTTCCAGCAAAATACATATGATACAATACAATACAAAAGAATAGACTTCCCTGTCTTTTTCCCACGTCTTCACTTTCCCTCACCCTTGGATTTTAAATAAAAGTTGAAAACGTTCGATCTCCCCAATTTCCTGGAATCGAGTTATGAGGAGAACTCTTTTCATTGTCATGTCACTCATCCTCTCTCAGTCTAACCTGTTCTTGTCATTAGACCCAGTTTAAAATCCCGGCTGGAAACAGCTATAATTTCCAGCTGGACTCCAGCTGTAAATTCGGACCCATTCCAACTGGGCAACAGCTGGAAAATAGTCAACTCCAGAGTTCTTCCTAATTGCAATATAACTAACTGAATGAGAATCTTTTCTTTGACTATTTTTTGTCTGCGGTCCATCAACGGGAACAGCTGATTTAAAACTGTAAATTTAGCTACATTCCAGCTGTAGGGTCCTCTAAAAAATTCCAACTGGAAATTTTCCAGCCAGAAACTGCTATTAAAACCATCTGCATTCCAGTTGGAAAATTACAGCTAAGAAACAGGTGGTACCTACTGTTTTCCAGCTCTTTGCCAGCTGGAAATGGTCCGAATTTACAGATTTGGTCCAGTTGGAATTTTAAACTGGGGAGGCACGAGAAGTTTCTTACCTCCCGTTATGAGTAAGTGTTCTCGGCGTGATCCCACACGGGAGGAGGAATAGAAAGTTTTGAAGCTATTAGCCTCATCCACCCCAGAAAGTTTTCTATGCTATCTCTATTTGCAAAGGAAGCTTTCGTGGTGAGGACGCCTTCAAAATTTTATATGCAAGATTTTCAATGCTCTGGGAGATTCCTTCGAAAGGTTTCTTTCAAAAATCTTATTTTGCAACCTTCTTTAACCACATATGCAATAAACATTTCTGGTATGGACTAGGACTTAGTTGAAAGACAAGTTGCGGTAGCACGTGATTTGAATATTCCAACATCGACAGTGTCGGATATAGGATATATAGAAGTGTCACGATGAACTTGAACAGGGTACTGTCCTAGCTGGTGTCCCTCTCGCGGAAACGAATACGAAGCGTACACTTTGAGATTGTTCTTTCGATCTGTCATGACTCATGCAGAGTCCAAATTTTCCTATTCCCATTCAAACAATGAAGACCTTTGCACATATTAGGTGAAGTTTACTTTTCCCTGAAAAAAAAAGAAGAAAAATGAATGGACACTCGAGCAGGTACTCTATAATCCGGATGAGCCGTTAATCCGGACAAAATCACCAGTCCCCTTGAGTCCGGATTAACGAGAGTTGACTGTAATCCGTTAATCTGGGCGCTCGATATCCATCCATTCTAAAGACTATCCACAAACCATGCGTTCCTCTCTCCAAGGGTTGTCAGATGGACGCGTCCTTCAGAGTGGCACATACACGCTGGGCGGAAGGAAGGAGTACAAAACATAATGATTTGTGTGGATCATTTTGAAAGGGGTACAAAGCAATATGCCGCTCGTGCGTAACATTATGCGGCAGGTAAGAAAGTCAATGGAAAGCAATGTAAAAATCGAGTCGTGATGTTTTAAAAAAGGAAACCTTTCCATAATATGCCCCACTAAAAGTTTCCTCGTATCACTCTATTCGGATAAGACGTCTTTTACAAGTTTTTGTGAGGAAACTCAATTAAAAAATGGTCAGTTGAATTAAATGGGTTCTCTGGCATGAAAATTACCTTGCTCCTAGGCTGTAAAAAAAATGGCAGCATCATACCTTTAATAAATAAATAAAAACACCGATGAGAGCAAGGAGAGAAGGCTTTCGCCCGAACATATCCCCAGCCCCAAGGCTGTCTGGCCCCTCTTGGCTCCCTTACCACTCACTACCTTGTCTCATTCCCCTTCTTGCTAGAACATTAATTCAGAGAAGGCCATGTAGGGGCCTCTCTTCCAGCCACGTATACTCCACCGCTCAAGTTTATTTTTTTTTTTAGGAAAGGTATATTAAGATGGGACGTATGGAATGAAGAAGTTTGTCTTAATGTTCCACCTCAATAGCAACTGGTGCATAGAAACCTCATCCTAGCCTCTGTAAGTCGGCTGAAAAAAGCGACATTTTAATCCCTTACTTTCTCGTTCGAGGTAACTAGGTTTAAAATTCGGCACACCATAAATCCATTTTGGAGCAGTGCAGACCATGTTAGATGTTCTTCCATGTTAGAAGAGCTTAAAACGGCTCTTTAGTCAATCTACAACTCAATTTGTTTTGAAAAATCAATTTACCCATACATTTTTGGATGCGAGTGTTCAATGGGACGTTCTCCGGAGGCGTTCCTGAAGCAAATAAAGGAAAGCCCATCCGATGTCTAGGTGTTAAAAAAAAAAACTTATCTAAGAGAGATAGAACGGCAGGATGCTCATCAATCTCCTCAGACCCCACCCTCCCTTCAATTTCAATTTCCTGGCTAGAAAATTCCAGCGAGGAAGGCGGACGGAGCTTGAGAATTTCATGTGAGATAAATCCTGCGAATCAGCGCCAGACAAGCGCTGGCGAATCGATCAAGCAGATGAAGTAGCTCGCGATAAGTCCTGTCGCACAGTTCGGGTCGGTCATTGCGCTCTGGATGCTTAAATATAGTCGACACGAGTCGACGCATTTCGTGCTGCTGCTTAGAAGAGAATCGATGCTCTTACGCTCCTTAAAAGCCCGAGTCTAGTGCACAAAAAAAAGAGGGCGCGCCTGATAATCTGTATGGACAGGAAAAATCGCCTTTACCCCTGCTCTCATTTATTCATGTCCTTTCGGGTAAAAGCCCTAAATTGACGTGAAAGGAACAGCATGTGTCCTCCATTGTGACTTCTTCCTCGGTGCAGACGTTTTCTCAATATAATCGATTCTATCTCCGTCTCGGAACGGGGCCAGGATGTCAACGGACGGCGGGAATCGTCGCAGAATATCAGCCTGAATAAATTTATTCGTGATTAGAGCATGGTTGCGGTTTCCATAGGCATGAAATAGATTACCGGAAGTACTCCTCTAAACCCATTCTAAAAGCATTGTGGAAATTAATCTCTCAAAGGTGTCACTATTAGTTGAAATTCCATAATTCATGGAGGTTGAAATTCATTTCGATGTCTGATAGCTGGCACAATTTGCTAGCCGGAACAAGCCATTCGTAATCTGTATGATTCAGTCCTACAGTATTTCAGGCCATCTTGCAACGGATGCGTGCGATAAGCATTGCATGAATTTTATCAAACGACCTCCTGAATGGAAGGAAATAGGAACAAGCACGAAGGCTGTTCTCCGGCGCGAATGCAGGCTTCGAATCCCATTTGCGCTTCTCCTCCATGCCATAGGCAACGAGAATACTACCGTACGGAATAGTCCTTTGTCGATCTTACCTAATTCACTTATTTGGGAAAATGGCGTCCGTAGACGTAGCAACTCGATCCGTGCGGATGCACGAGATTAAGCCTTGTGAAGTCTTCTGTCCAATGCTCTCTAGTGCAAGTTCTTTGCTTTCAGCTTTCTCAAAATGGAATAGAAGTTGAAAGCAGAGAGGACTTAAAAATAAGGAACTCATTGTACTTCCCAATCACTTTTGTCAGCTGTTACTGAAGTTCTTGACCAGGATCTTGAAGTACATCCTTATATTTCATCTTGAGTCATAGCCACAGGTTTCCAGAATGAACAAAGATATTTAATCCACTGTCTTGGTCTTTTTTTAAGCCCATTTCATGGTAACAAAAAATGGGGTTCAAAGACATAACCGTTTATTTTTCAATAATTTGGTGGAAAAACATTCATTTCACTGGAAGATTTTACTGCATTACAAAAAGAAGATCCTACATGCCAGAAATCATACCTGAATTTCCTTGCTTGCATAAATGAGAAGAACAAAATTTTCATAATCCAAGCAGTGAGAGGAATTGGTATAAATGTGGAATGAAAGGAATCATCCAGTGACTAGGGACAACATGATACAATGAGTGATAGATGATGTGAACAGCTATGTGCAAGGACATTCCATCATCACGTCGCCACTTCAGCCTGTTGCTGTTGGGCTACACTGCTCTCCTGAGCACCTTCCTTCTCTCCGTTCCATGGTCCAACATCCAGGCCACTGTCCTTGTGGGATTTGTCTCCCACCTGCTCCAGAAAAATCCAAGGAGTGTGATTATTGACTTTTTCCATGTTGAGATGTATGGGAAAGCACAAACATAAACAGCTATGGTTTGAATGTGGAATGCTTCAACAATAGTGAATTGGTGGCTGATAAAAGAGGGAGCCAAAAGTGCCCACTATAGGACTAAGGAGCCTATAGCTCTTCTCAGTTTTTGACAAAGGCCCCACAGTGAACTCTTGCCTTTTACCTTTGAAAATTCTTCCACAAATTTTTAAAGCACTAAGTTCCAGTTTCTCAGCAAGTTCAGAAGCCCTGGGAAGTAAAATGAAGCTTTGGCACATTCAATCAAAACTTATGAATATATCCATATATTACCAAGCACCCACTCAGGCTTTCAAGATATTGGGTAACAGTAAGGGGTTGCTTATTATGATGTGTACAGATCTAATACAAATACAGGACTGCTTTTCTTTCCATCAAAGTATGAGAGGTACTCAGAGACAGCTTTGGGACAAGTTCCCTTCAGGTTAGTCTGCTCCTCAGGAGTGATGGGATCAGGAAACATTTTAAGATAGGACCACAGTCATGGCATCTAAACAGACAGATTTCTTTGCCAATGACTCCATGAAAGAGGAAAATAAGAGCATGTGTGTTATTTCTTTTCCTTTTCATTCCCAGAGAGAGTAAAGAAAAGGGTAGGTGAAACAGAAAGAAATCCTTTCTCTCATGAGAGGAATGAGAAACATCCAAATTTTTTTTTAAGCAGCCACTGCTGCTCTCATTCTCTGAAGTCCAGATAAACTGGGTGAAAAAAGGTCAGCAGACAAGACAATTAATTGATAGTAACAGCATCTATGGATTGCAGTTATTCAAGTTACATCCAGGAACATTAACTTTTTTCATATAAAGGAAGATTGTAGGATTCTTCATGGTTGGTTAAAAAAGGCTATGCCGTATACCATTAACTTATTGAATATAAATGCCTTAAGAAGTTTTTACAACTTTTATCTCCTTCTACTTTGCAAATACAAGACAGGCTAAGGGCTGTCCTAATAATATAATTATTGAAAATGCAAGGCCTATTCATAATCTTCAAAGCAGGCCTCATGGTCCAATTAAGAGTAGGTACAGACCTACTCCTAGGGTTACTTCTGCTCATTATAACATAGTTTAGGTTGAGCTATTAGGATAGCTCTGTGCTAGGACATCAACTCCCAATTGTGGATACAGCTGATACAAATATGCCCAATACCCCATTAGATTCAAATTTTTTGTCAAAAGAATCCAATATTTTAATATTTTTTGGGTTCAGACCCTGAATGCTGAGATATTTTAACCATGAGAGAAATTTACAAAACTTTTGAACTGCAGATTCAAACTTCTGACAGGAAAGACATGAATGTGAAAAACCAGTGACTCACCTTTGAATCCAGTTTTGACATGCGTTCAAACATATTGGCATATAGCTTCTTATCTCTCTCTTTTTGCATTTTGATGGCTTGGTTGCAAAGCATAATTTGATGGGCAGCTGCTTTGTTCTCTTTGTCCATCTCCAACACAGCTTGGAATTCCTTCTTGGCTGCATCATGCTCCTTCATTCCATAGTAGGCCTGCAATACAATTCGGATGGATAGTGGGATGCTAAAGGAATGATGAAATCATAAGAAATGGTGGATGGAATAAGGAATGTAGGTGTTCACAAACCTGTCCTTTCCGGAAGAGAGCTTTTTCATTTTTGGCATCTAGTTTAAGAGCCTTGTCACATTCATCTCGAGCAAGTAAAAACTCTTCTTTCTTAAGGTAGCATAGGGCCAGGTTAAGATGTCCAGCAAGGGAAATCTGTTCACATTCTTTCTTCTTTGCCTTCTGTTCTTCCGAGGCATCTTCGCCAACTTCGCCTGGATTTGAATGTGATTTCAGGTTAGCCAATGATATGGAAAGATCAATTAAAATGAGTGAAATGAGGTGGGACTCACTGAAGGAAAACTCCAGGTACTCTGTAACTTTCTTATACTGGGCAAGAGCAAGGTCCAGTTTCCCCTCCTTGAAGTACTTTGTACCTTTCTCCTTGAAGAGTTTGGACTCCTGAACTTTCTCATCATCATTCAACTGCCAACGTTCCTTTGCCTTTTTGGTAGAGCATGTGCAAGGAAAATATAAGGTGAAATTTTGCTAACCCATGGAATTCTCTCCATATAGATGAAGAGCTCTCAAACCTTTTCAAAGCTCTTGAGAGTGACCTCATATTCAATGGGGCCAGCATTTGGAGGGATATTGTATTCAGAATGCCCCTTTTCTCCAAATGCAAACTTGGAGGACAGTGTGACCCTGGATTTCTCACACTTCTTGAACTTTTTTATAGCAATCTCAATTCCTTGTAAAATTCCATGTTCACAACCTTCTCCAACAGTGAAAGTGACATCTCGTTCCTCAAACACTCGACCATCATACTTCCCCAGCAGATGAACTGAGAAAAAAATAACAAATTCTTTTTATCCTTCACACATAAATCTATAAGCCTCTAGTCCAAGGAATACAAACCAATGATTCCATTGAAGAAGCACCAATAGATGCTTTAAAAAAAACTACAGACTCTTTGTTCAATGTAGTCATTCATACCTTCAACAGCAGCACCATCATTTGGAGTAGAGTAGCCTTCACCCTTGACCAAGTTTCTCCTAAGAATGCCATCATCCTTGCTTGGACTTAGGTCTTCTGCTTTCCAATCAAAAAGCTCCACCTTAAGGACAAAAATATTGAGTGCAGAAAGCCATTTTGAGAATAGCAACAGAGGCACAAGACCAGAGCTCACTCACTTCAAACACTAATGTGGCATTTGGTGGAATCTTTGGAGGGCTACCTGACTCCCCATAGGCATACTCAGGCTTACATACAAGGGTGGCAATCTCCCCTTTCTTCATTGTTGCAACCCCAAGATCCCATGCTTTGATTACCTTGCCTGTGGGTTGAAAAACTCAATTACCTAGATGCCAAATGCCAATACATCCCAAGAACTGAGATGGAAGACCATCACAGCACTGAGAGAATACAAGAAAGTAAGTCTAAGAAAGTCCACTCCTCACCTTCCCCAAGTGTGAACTCAAATTTATCTCCCCTGTCTCGACTGGAGTCAAACTTGGAGCCATCAGAAGCAAGAGTTCCCACATAATGCACTGACACCTTGTCACCTTTCAGAGGACTTTCACCAGAACCTTCTTTAATAATCTCTTTCAGGACACCCCCATCTTTCTCTGGTGTGATATCCACTGCGTTTGGTCCAGGGGTATAAGGCACCTCTATATCTTGTGGCTCTGAGTCACCTTTTTCTGCCATGATCACTTCCACTAAATGTTAGCTCCAACCGTCCAGTAGCTTTACTCACCAATGTGGAACCTGTGATATATATATCTCAGGGTCAGAACAGACAATGGATCAAACTGATCTCTTGCTTTATTGTGTAGCATTCTAAGAGAGATTAAGCCCATGTCTAGGCCATTGCATATTACAAGTAGGGATGAAATGACATCAGCATTGGTCTGATGTAAATTTCAGATCAGTGATTCAACATTTTCTTTTCTGACATCCAATTTTGATGCAAGTGTACAATGAGTACTTGATGCCTTATCTTTGCATATATGCTGATACCATCTATGCTCAGACTTATACAGGTAACATCAGGCATCATATTGGCCTCTCTGAATTTGTATATTAGTATTAGGAGAGGTAAAATAATAACAGGCTTTGTCAAGATTCCAGCACCATCTGAAGTTTGTCCTACAATGAATTACAGCATCATACAAGAACGGGCTAGAACCCAGCACTGATAACCCTACCTTACTCCAAATTGAATGTTTGTCTTCTCATTGGCTTTTTTCTTCCTTTCTTTTCTCATCATTTCATCATTTCTATAAACTCAATGAAACCCAAGTCCTAGCATCACTGACAACACCCATGAAATTAAAACCTTTACTCTCAGTCTGCTGATACCATGAAAAGCTTGACACCAACAATGCCACAACCATGTACATTGACAATCAGTTAAAATGCATTTTCTGCACTACTCTACAAGAAAATGACTAATTACAGTTGAGATCACCCTCAGAGGGAGTGCAATCATTACATTCAAATGAATAGGCCCAACAACACCCAATTGCTTACATTGTCAATAACAGTAATCATCAGTCATGATCTAATAGTATGCCTAAGCCCCAATGAGGTCTGAAGAGATATATGGAATTGCATTTCACTGACATGCCCAGTTCTTCATGTTTGAGCACAATGGGGGAAAATTTGACCAACATGGTCAATCATAGACTAAAAATCTTTCACAATGACTTCACACACCCTTATAGGGGTGTGTGAAGCTGATAGGGTGTTTCATATCTAGAGCCAACCACCAAATGCCAGTTCACATCAAATGTGAAGCCAGAGGAAACATTAGTTTGTTGATAGGTGTTGATAGGTCAATAGTTAACAATGGTTCACATTGAAAGGGTGCATTAACACAAAGTCCTCGTAGGCTAAAGGTTTTGATATCTAGGTTTTTAAGGCCTTGTAGGCCTTACTAGCATTCCACTTGGAAGTAGGCCTATACAAACCAGCCACAGAAGTGAAAGTGGCACTTGCGATGACTTTCAGATTTAGGATGAGCAAAACTTTAAAGGAGCATGCATCAACCTAGTTTTCTTCTCTTTCATATTTATACCACTGTTCTCATTAACCTTCAGTGGCTTGGTATCAGGCTGTCTCCGACATGAGCATTCTATAGCCTTTTCCATTTGAAAAACAGAAAGACTCCTTTGAGGTAAGCTTTACCTACATCACTGCTTTTTTTTGCATTTTTTCAACCATATGAGCCCATGAAAATAAAACAGCAAAACAAAACCTGCCTCGCATTAAAGTCAACCACGAGGAGTTAAGGTGCACAGCAGTGGAACAGATAGCAATTAACTCTATCGCCTATCCCTGCCGCTAAGTTATAGACCTAAAGTTCGACCGCATTTTCAACGCCAAGAAAATTATTCTCAAGTCCAACCATCAGACGATTCGACCTAATCCTGGAGTTTTCTAAGCTATTACATATTGTATATAATAAGTATTATAAGCTGAGCTCCGACTACAATCTTCGTCGTCGTCTTTGTCCACGCTAATCCTTCCCCGGCAATACTTTTGCCATAAAAGCAATATCTAATAAATGCGAGAAGGGCTGGGATTCTTGTTGTTGGGTAACAACTGATATACCATCCTACTTGCTAAGTCCACAGAAATACACACCAACTTGCAACAGAACCCGAACACTAGGCTGAAAAAACCGAACTGGCGGTAGCGGATGTGGGACCCACTGCTGGAGCCACGCGCATTGCTGCCGCTATCGATGCCAACTACGGTTGCTGAATCTCGCCTCAGAAAGCTGTACGAAAAATCTTCACAGTTTCGAGCACTACAGTTTCCCGATGTTTATCCTTTATGAGCGCATTCACCCCATATTTAAACAACCTTGGGATTTTCTCGCATCAATTGGATTATTAATGAGGATTTCAGTCGATGTCGGCACCTCGTATCACTGTGCGGCAACTCACACTTTTCTAGAATGTTCTAGGCCGGATCCGTGGAATGTTCTTGGTCTAGCTCGCTTACAATGGCGGTGGCCATTGGCGGCATTGTGGAGTGGATTCTGGGAGGCTTCGGCCCGCAAAAATCTTATTTTTTTAATTATGCGTATTTTCCGACGGAAGTTACATTATTGCTGAGAACGAAAAGATGAAATTCACGTTTTCAACAAGTATTCTTGGGACGAAAGTTGGAGAAGGGAAAGAGAGAAACTTCCTGTCGGCATTCACCCAAGCAAGTGAAGGGTAGTTAATGTGGGTGAAAATTCATCCTATATGGAACTGGAGGGGGTTGTAGTATAATAGTCCACGCCCCCCCCCCACCCATCTCCTCAAGCGCCGCCTACGACGATGGCATGTATCTCAGGTTGGTTGTTCGTGCTGGGTAACTCCGAATTATAGTCCATGTATCGGGGAACGAAAAAGCAGTTTCTCTAAACATTAAAATGATTAATGTAGGCAATAAACCTATGGCTTGGCTTCCCGACAAAGAGGTGAAAGGGGAAAAGTTAATTGGCACAGTGAGGCTGAAGGGCAATTTGTGGATTTCCCCTTGGAGAAAAGAAGCGATGTCAAAGACGTGTAGATGAAATATGAATTAACCAGTTACTGGCTTTCTCCTCTCTTCGTCGTCAGTGCAAGTTGCTCAGCTATTATAACAGCAGGTGCTCTCCTGGATATCGGGAAATGAATGACTTAATTGTCTTCAAATAAAATTATTGGCCTGAAGTACCTGGGAGGTGAAAAGCAATCCAACAATCCTGCAAATGAGACATGTTTCTGAACACGTCATGCTACAATTCCCGCAAATCTCTCCCTTAACCTAGTCGATAAATGAGGCTATTAAAACATAGCCTTCCCTTTGCTGTCAAGTACTTCCCGAAAGTGGGCTTTTTCCCGATACATGGACTATATCTCTTCTTTCCAACTCGCGAACGTTCCCGATTCCCCCCCCCCCCCCGTCCCCTCTCCTAACTCTTGTTTCCTATCTGCCCTCCGCAATCTCATCCCGCCTCTATTCGTCACTTCTTTTCCCTCCTATTCCACTTCAGAACGTTTCCCGCTTATCGGCTCGCTCCCTTGACAATTTCGACCGCAGGACTGGATGGCGTAGCCGTTGCCTTCTGACCGTGGCTTTTGCGTCCATCGATTTCTATTCTCGTCTGGTCTCGTCTCTGTCCCTTGTTTCCGATAGAGTGGGTTAGAGCGGAGGAAATTGCCTTTTAGTAACGTATTTACACACTTAACAAGAAAGGATATAAAGGATACAATTATTGATGATGAGTCAGCCCGGCGAATAAAGTCAATCAATACGAGAAACAGACGATTGAAAGCGGAAATGAAAATAACTAAGAGAATAAGAAATCACGAGGAACCGGATAGAGCGTAAATTAGTCTGAAACAACTGATCATCTCGGAATTGCGACCAATATATCGTGACGGATGAGGATGGCATCGACTGAATGTCCCGGTTTTGGTGGTGTAGTGGTAGCACACCCGACCGGCAATCAGGAGGCCCGGGTTCAATTCCCGGCCGTTCCTTGGCTTTCTTTCGGCCTCTCATGCCGTCCGTCTCCACTTTCCCCCTCCGTAACAATATCTTACGACTGGTCCAGGATGGAATCACGAAGGAAATGCAGAGAAGAAACTCGAAGAGCCTGAAGTTATAAATTATTGGCTGAAGTTTAATAACTGCTGGCAAATCACCTTTCTAGCGACGCGTTATGGTTTCCCGTTTTTATTCTGTGAGTCCTGCTTTTGAATTGGCTTTTGTCCTTTACCGAGTCCGAATTATTATTATTTTTGTTGTTGTTGCATGATTCGTATTTTCCGCCTCTGTTTTCGCTGTTGCTGGCTACCGAATAAATTAAAATAGTCCATCCTTTCTCGCTCAGAGTGTAAAACTGGCCATTTCCTCCGGAAACGAGTATTCCTCTTGTCATCAGTTTAAGCGAACAATAGGTACATTTACTCTGCAGGTATCCAGGTCCATGATATGAGTTACTCAAGCAACTCATATCTCTCAAGTAATATCTCGAACTACATCGAAACTCAAATCGATTAAATAGACGAACGTATACAATAGCCAGGAATGAAAGGCGTTCGGAGTTGGAAGGGACCAATAGCCGGGAATAGATACCAATTGACCCCAATGGACATAGTCATGACAATAAGGAAAAGAAGAGACAGGCAAACCCCCTCCCCCATTCGTTCAGTCGAAACACCCAAGAGAGAGTGGGGAGAGTGACGCACGCTGCGATATCGCTAGAGCACTCCCAGCCCTGAGCGTCCGTTGGATGCGAGCGATTGGATCGCCCGGTAGAGGCCCGTTCCGTCGCGGAAAGTTCGGTCCGATTCGGTCTGAGCCGATGGAGCAGGAAAGACGAGAAAGTACATGTATATTAAAGTAAGTAAGTACGTGTATATAAAAGTAAGTGATATTAAACCTCCACTTTAGGAATTTCCTGGGAATTCCCTATAAATTACTACTAAAATATTAGTGCTCTCGTGGAGGCAACCGACAACTAAAAAAAAAAATTTATAAAGACGTTCGATTGCCAGCTCATATACCTTGAACAGTAGCTTCATCATTCTTCGTATTGTGTGACCACTGTTGTACTATCTGACCTGGTCGGACAGGGAGATATTTCCACGCCAAGAACTAGAAACTCGACTCCCATTCGCGATCTACGGTGACTCTTGAATATCCCAATTCCCTGGGGTTTTTATCCAGATCGCTTGGGAGACGCTTTTCGAACGCAACGAAGACGGGCGAGGCGCAACGAGCGCGGGAACCGGCACTTCGCACCTCGGCTCACGGGTCATGGAAAGTCATGAATCCGTGTGTCCATCGAAAAGGAAACCTTTAAGTCGGCTTGCTTTCATGGCATCACATGGAAGCTTCGAGTCATCGTCTAAGCCCTATTCTGGCTTATGGTGATTGGCTGGCTTCTTTCAAAGGAAAGATTGCCATTTGGCTGGCTTCTCTCAGAAGAAAGACTGCCATATCTGGCAGACTAAGGGCCTAAGGATTGGCTCAGTTCGTTGAATGACCGGACCTCGAGACCCCTCAGCCCCCCTTGCCCCCCCCCCCTTGCCCCCCGCCCCTTGCGCGCACCGTTGCTTAGAAAGGCCGGAACTCGGCTAAAGTTATCTGAATTTCCGATTGATTCACCTTCGACTACACACGGGCCTCCCCACTCCGCCGTCATTTTACAAAGTCCTTTCCTTTCGGCGATGGAAGGGAAAAGGCTCGGTCGAGCTGAGCCCCGGGGGTGTCCAGTCGCGTCTCTGTCGAAAAGGAATCTACCAGCGCCAAGGCGCTCGTGCAATTGCAGACGGCTGGATCCTCGAAAGCGTCGAAACGAGTAAGACATGCCGGGAATCGTTGCGATGGACGGCTCGTCAGCAGATCAACAACGAAGAACAACGCGTCTTCCCAGATCAAGAACCACGCAGAGACAGGCACCGTCGCGAGAACGAAACGTTTCAGTTCGTGTGATCGACTCGTGACTCGTTCGACCCTCTGGCACTTGATAGAACGTGATAAAACGTTCCCTTGATGCACAACAAAAGGAGTTTGGTTAAATATTGCAAAATCATTTTGAAATGTGCGTTTTCATCGTCATGTAAAAATCGTCGCAGTCAAGCAAACCTGCCGATCGGCCTCTCAAATCTCACAATGATCGAGTTCCGGAGAATCCGGCCAGCAAGCCATTTCCGGCGTGGAATTTCATCGGTCGGCGGACGAAATCGGAGAAGCGTTCACCGATCTCGAGATGTCGGAGGAAAACAGAGGGGAGGAAGCGGAGTTTTTTCTCTTTCTCTTGCCGAAGTTTTTGGCTTGGCAGCGATTTCATTAGCTAATTGCCCTTATTTGCACATTCGATCCGCGTACTCTCGATCATCCTCGAGTCCAAGCATCATCGAAGGGAAAGCATGTGGAATGGTCATCGGCACGTATACCCGCCCTCACGAGCATAGCAGATGTACTCAAGCAACCCAAAAAGCCGAAAATAAGAGAAAACCAAAGAATATATACAAAGGGTGTTCAAGCCGAAAAAAAGCCACCAACTTGCAGGTCCGGTTCATGCCCGACTCCCCAGGTGGCCTGGGTGACAGTCCAGGTCCCTTCGACCCCAGGAAATTCCCCGACTGCGGCAAGCCTAGCCTCGACGCTCAGGTGAGAACGTTCCCTTCAGCCTCGACGCTCAGGTGAGAACGCTCCCTTCAGCCTCGACGCTCAGGTGAGAACGTTCCCTTCAGCCTCGACGCTCAGGTGAGAACGTTCCCTTCAGCCTCGACGCTCAGGTGGGAACGTTCCCTTCAGCCTCGACACCGAGAAGCTTCTCACTGCGATGTCGTCATTCGCCGCGGCAACGTTTCTCGTCCGCGCTGATTCTTTCCCACGTTGAAACTCCGAAGTTCTCACATTCCATCTCTGATGGTTGGGAATCAGAGGATTCTCCGTGGAAGAATCCAGGTTTCAGGTCTCGTCGTGAGAAATGTCCTTTGTTTCCTGGAAGGAGCTGCTTCATTTCTTCAAGGGTAATAATAATGATGCATTTTCCATTACTTCAAGTCCCTATTTCATTATTATGCCTTCAGTTCCATAAATGTTCAATTTCGAATTCAATTCCATGCATTAAAAAAATTACGTTCTGTTGCGCTCATCGATATGACCGGATGAACCTGCGCTGAGATCGTGCTTTGATCTCAATCACAGAAAGTTTCTTAGTCGCAGAATGCATGACCTTGAAGTTCTCAACTCTCTTTTTAGACTTGAAAAAAATCAGCAATCCGAATGATTCCTTTTCTCTTCATGTTTTTCGAAATTTATTTCAGTCCTTCCTGAGCGTGGCGCTCAGTTTATCCGAGGAGATTTAAATGCACGCGGTGAGTGGAATTCGGGCTGGCTCTCGCGATGGATGCGAGTCGGATATGAGCCGGCGAGGCCGCGGAAAATTTTCGCGGGAAGGCGAAGGAATCCACGCCTTGCACCGGATCGCGCCCTCTTCGCGAAATCTTTCCCATTTCACCGCCGATTTTGCACGCCAAGGCAAAAACCACCTGGAAACTGCTCCGTGTTCAGACGGACGTGCAGGGAACTGGGAGCGATCGGACCCTGCCTACTCGGCCCGCTGCATTTGAGAATAAGCCGCAGGTGTCTCGTAGCTTCGCGAGGAATACTGACAAGGCCAAAAGCGAGGGCCCTAAAATGTCGCGTATGCGGATGTCGGTCTTGAAAGTACGATTTTAATCCTTTTTTTAGGGCTCTATTTGCAAAAGTTTTCAAGGTTCATGGCGCAATCGAGGTTCTTTTCGTTTAGGATTGCCTTCTGCGGTAGAAAGATCGTGTCCTCGTCCATCTATCGATTACCGTCGTGCAAGACGACCCTTCAACCTAGGCTTGAATATGCACGACTGAAGACGTTTTTCAGTAGCGAGTTGGAGCTCTGATGAAACCGCAATATGTTTCAATATGAAAACTACCTCAAATTAGAATTTGAAATCATTCGAGACGCACACCTTCAGTGGCTACGGGGACGAAATCAGGCTTTTCTGCTCGGTTCATCCCGCACGATTCAACGCGATGAGTGAGTCTCCTCAGAAGCTCCCAATTTTTAAACCTGCAAAAAAAAAAAAAAACCTTGAGCAGTTTCCTTTTCTGCAGAGAGAGGTGGAGACTCACCCAGACGCACTCCAACGCACGCGGGGCGTCTGTGCAGCCAAATACCGGTGCATTCCGTCCGACCTCTTCCCGACCGGTGCGATGTGAGGAATTGGAAAAAGCACGAGAGAGGCGAAGGACGAGGTGTGGGGAGACGGGAGGAGCAAGAGAGAGGAAACGAAGATCCTCTGGTCGAGTCGGACGTCTTCGGCCTCTCCCACGATCGTCAAAGGCCATTCGAGTCGAACGCCGAGGAAGCACAGTCCGAGGACGACGAATCGGCGAACGTGCAGGAAACGAGCATCGAGAACGAAGAGGATTCACGCGGAGATGGGAGCTCGTCTGACTCCGCCCCCATCACGGAAGAAATCTCAGACGATCCGAGAGAGACCTTCACCGAGCGACGAAGCGAGTTCGACACCATCCACAGGAAGACGGAAGAAACTCGCCACGAGCATGTGGAATCGATCCGGAACACGCACCAGTCGAAACCTCCGAAACTCGACACTCCCACGACCGTCAAGAACGGGATCGAGACGAACAGCAGCGGCAACAACACCGTCCTCCTGACCTCCAGCAGATCCGTCCTCCATCTACTGATGAGAACCACCGCGTCGCTCGTGGACCTGGCGCCGGACGCGAACCTCCATCTGGTAATCGGACCGCTGAACTTCCTCGATGAGCATCCACGATATGCATCCCTTTTCCTTTGCCTCGGCTTTGCCGCTGCCATGTCCACGTTGTCGCTTGGGTGCAGCATCCGCCCGGCACGGATCGTCCCCATCTGAGGGGCTCCATCCCAGCCGTCTCGTAAATTTATGTCGAGTTCATTTTTCGGAATTCATTTGCGATTATTCCAGCGACCTACTGCATTCATATATCCCATCGATGCAGAAAGTAGAAATCTCTTCTGTGCAAAACTACATCGGATGGTGTTTCCCTTCTCAAATCGCGAATGAACGAGGACGTAAAAATCAGGCATCATTATTTTTTTTTAACTTACAATTTTTATTTATTAATATGATGGCAAAGCCAACTTGAAACAAATCGAATTTCGGATAACTTCAACAAATTCGACCGGCCCCTTAAACCCTGAGTTGACGAGATTTCCAGGCATCTGAGTCTACCGGTCCGTTCAGGAAGAGTCCATGCGTCGTGATGAGAAACTGACGACGATCAGCCCTTTCCAGCTGCACCTTAATCATCCGAAGACGATTCCGATACCACCTGATCGTCCTGTATCCGTAAACCGATTTATTCCAATAGCGTTGAAGCTGCGAGTGAGTGGAAATAGCGAGCCGATTGTCTGCGGAGTGCACCGGATCGAATGGCAACAGCCGATCGCCTCTGCGGGCAACTTCGGCGTCCAAGTCAGGGCGAACCCGACGAACGGATCGAGACACTCTGTGCGCTGGGCGTAGCGGCCAAGCGGTTTCGCCGTCCCGTTGGGGATGGGTCGGTTGTTTCCTAGTTCCGTGTCCGTGGCAGGAGAGGCATCATTATTTTAGGTCGGTTTTTGGTCAATTTTTTTTTTTGTCGTTGTGCACCTATCGTGTTTGCCGACTCGTGACTTACGTGTTCACGTCCCCGGTCGACAACACTGGATGTCGAGGCGATTTCGCTGCCTACCCAACTCTTGACTCTTTCCGGAAGAGGCCCAGAGATAGAAAAGGGAGTGCAAAGGAAATGCACTGCGCTCTTAGATTGGAGGCACGTGGGACATGCAGGCAGGGTGAAAAGAAACAGCTATTAGGTAAGATGCCTATTTCCACTCGGGTCAAGTGCAAATGCCACAGCAACCTCGCACTCCGCGTATAGCCCTGGGCCCTTTTTGCTTGGAGGATTCGGATTAGTACGTCGTGAGATCCTGGATTATCTGAAGGCATGGGGTCTACGGGGGAACGTCGATATCGACTCCTTCAATGGCATTCTTTGCGGTTATGTCTCATTTAATTCCACGTTCCTTTGACGTTTCGCAGATATCTTGGGCAGTTTTTCCCTACCAAATCGCCTCTTCCTATTTTCTCCATACTTTATGCCTTCGTGGCAAAAGGTGAGGGAGATGTGCTAATCAGTTCCTCCACTTCTCGGTAGATGGAGTTACACTGACTGGGAAATCTTCTGTCTATCCTCCTCCATTGATGGAGTGTTTTCATAGGGACCGATGTTTCTTTTTCGCGATTCCCATATTTGAACAGTCTGATCCCCAGTGGAATAGAATTACATGGCTCCTTTCTATGGAAAGTGGACGGTGTGGGAGGCTGAGGAGGGGCGGGATGGGACATGGTGGGAGGAAAAGGAATTTGACTAGGGTCACCGGGACCACATGAATCATAAACTTACCTGGTCGGGGAGAAACGGTGATCACCATGGTCGTTCTCCCAGGGTGAGGCTCTTCCATTGCACTTCGGTTGAGCTGACCCCTGTGACTGCCCCAAATGTGGGTGGGTCAACGGCGAAATTTTTGCCTTTGGGAGTCTGCGTTCGCGCGGATTCCCTTACTATCAATATGAAAAGTAGGTATCGAGGAGCAGTGACGTACCTCTCCCTTTAAGTATATGCTTTTCAACTGCCATGATTCCCATAATCAATAACTAGCCAGTGACGTAACTAGCCAAAACGTGACGCGGAACTTCCCGAGATTTCAAGCTTTCCATAGCTTCCGGTTTCGCTCGTATCTCTAATCGGCGGGGGACGATTTCCCGAGTTCCTGACCTTGAGAATACCTCTAAAAATGTTGACTTATTGCCTCTAATAACTCAAAAAGAAAAGGTCAATAAGAAAACGAACTTTGCCGAAGAACTTAAGGGGCCTGATAACCACTAAAAACAAAGAATATGATTTTTTGGATGAAAGATTACTCTGGTGACCCAACTCCGTCGTCCTGACGGCCCCCCCCCCCTCCCCCCCCCCTTAGGAAGCTTAAGTCCCAAGTTTCAGGGTTAGGGGTCATACCGCCCAGGAGGAGAAGCGGCCTCACAGACACAGGCTCATTGGTAAGGTAGATACCCGAAAATGGTTATTTCTAAAAAATACTGCGCAGATATTATTTCTGACTAGCTGCTTTAGTGCCAGGAGTCATTTTCGAACACTTTTAATCAGGATTTTATTTCTGAAGAAAAATTACAGGTAGTAACAAGAGAAGATAATTACGGACAGTAGAAATTCTATTCCAGATTCAAACCATCTAGACACATTGAGATCGGAATTCCATCATTTCGCAGTCAAAGGTAAACAGTACAAGAACTTGTAAGAAAAAAGTACGCGTATAAGAATTAATGCTTAAGGCTCGCAGGCCACTGGACAATGATGGAAGAATTCCTTCATGGAGCCCCTTGAACGAATCCCAGTCATCCATGAAGTCTGGTCACATACTGGTTGTCTGTGGTTCCCAGATTTCATACATGTCAACATAATCCCAGCAACTCGAGAGAATAAATGCCTCAGGCTGATCGCTATTCAAGAATAACCTGGACACCTGGAAAGGAAACTTTGTGGGTGAAACACGTTATTAACATATTTGATAGCGATTGAGCTGGCGTCAACATTATATTCGACACTCACTGTCTGATATAACGCTGGGTGTTTTCGGATAGAGGTGAAAGGTGGGAGAAGGAGAGAGAGAGAGAAAGAGGGAGAGAAAATAAATCCTTTGCCTTGTGATAGATGGAGCCACAGTGGCAACGTTTATGTACTTCGTGCCTCTTCCCGATGTAGTACATCATTACGAGGAGAACATAGACGATCCCGGTCCCCACTTTGGAACAGTCCAGTTCGGAATGGAATAGAACCTCTTGGTTCCTTTCCATGGACGAGAGAAAACGTGGGAGGTTGAGGAATGGAGGGATGGGTCATGGTGGAAGGAAGTGGAGTTTGACTAGGGTCACCAGGACCACATAGATCATAAACTTACCTGGCCGGGGAGAAACGATGATCACCAAGGTCGTTCTCCCAGGGTGAGGCTCTTCCATTGCACTCTGGCTGAGCTGACCCCTGTGACTGCCCCAAATGTGGGTAGGTCAACGGTGATATTTTTGCCTTTGGGGAGTCTGCGTTCGCGCGGACTCCCTTTCAATATGTTTGAGGAAGGACATGGTAGACGCCTGTATGTTGTAGTTACCCAAGGGGACCCCTGGAGGCTATTAGCATCATAGATAAGAAAGTGTAACTTGAGGCGAACTTCGAGGGGTACGGGAGGGTCGAAATATTACAGAGACATCTGGTGGCATGTTATCAACGACACTTCCTTGAGGCGTGCTTCGTGGTAGCGGAATCAGGAATCGACTCATTCGTGGATTCGAACCAATGGGATCCATCAACGTAACACGCGTGTCTCGTTGAGTCCGCTGCTCGGCAACGGAGGAATTGTTAATTTGCGCCCGCTAGGTGGAGGATCGACAGCGACATCTATATTGCGACCCTGTCAATGAATGGGATTCGAGAGGAGTGTCGCCTCTTGTTATACTCTCTACTCTATGATTAGCATTGTATACGCTGTTGTGTAACCACGTGCCGTCTCAATGAAAATATTATTAGTATCCATAACGTAAAGCACATGCCTTGTAGTGCCTTGTTCCTGTCGAAGAATGCTTGACATACATGATACTAGAAACATTCTCCCTGACTTGCGAGAAATTTTAATTTGATCCGATCAATTAACTGCATTCTTCAAGTTCTGTGCATTCGCTCCGTCAACAAACTGTAGACTGCTCCTCGAAAATGGTTCATGGGCACCACGCAGGAGCCTTTTGGAGTTGTAAGTCGCTCCATACGCTTCGCCAAGATGGGCGTCTCCGCCGGGACAAGCGCGCATTGCTTGAAAGCGTTTTAGCGGCCGTCCTTTCATCACTCATTTTGCTGTGTCGTGTTATCCAAATCGTTGTCAAACCATTATTTGAATATTTCCCGTGGGGAGTCACTCACGAGAGTGAATCGTTGGCTTTTGACGCGGAAAACGCGTAATTTGGAGCAGACTAGGCCAACGCGCTTCAATAACGCGATTATTCTAAGGTTACCGCAAGTTAGTGAGTATTTTGTCTATTTCAGAATTTTAGAAATTCAGTCAGGCACGGCAGCGGTCCACAATGATCTGTCGTAATTCCTCCAGCCCAAAATGATTTCTTAATTTAAATTCCTCTTGCCCATGAAGGTATTCGTATATGACCACATACCATAGCTAGAGATCTCGTGCTTACACATTTTATCGAATAAAAGCATAATTGAATTGGAAACTGCTTCACGTGTAGACCTAAGGGTTCATTATGGCTCCTTCACTTGTAGCAAATCATCTGGGATTGGGAATGGGATATGGGACTCCAGAGACTTTTTCCCTGTGACAAATGAACACTGGCTTCGTATGAAGAGAGACTTGAGTGAGCATGACAACAATAGTAGATGCAGCTAGGAGACATGAGCCACATGCTTCATGTTTTGTTGTGCCTTTGAATATATCTCATGGTAGTGCTCAGTTGTCAGAAAGAAGTTATCAAGGTCAAGGTTGATTGAAGAAGTTCCCACATTATGGACCCTATCTTGGGCATACCAGTGATATTTTAAAAATATTTATAGCTAGTTCAATAGCAAGCCACCTTTGCCTTGTTTTGCCATAGAATTTAGAGATGAAATAATTTAATATATTAAAAAAGAAATGGAAATAAATTAAACATGCTGTCCATATTCTAATGTACACACAAGGACATGTGGTGATAGTGGTTGTTGGGGTGATGAGAAATGCCTCATCTTTAGTACTTTTCTGTGAGCGTTTCTTATTTCTAAATATTTTAATTTATGATTTTATAATTGGTTTAAATGCTCTGAAAGCCCAACAGATTTAACACACCTATGGGTAAAAGTAATGGTTTGGTTGAGGGCTCTCTTAAACTTAGAGAGAAAAGGTTGAACAGCAGATATGAAGGGGCACATGTTCTTCTTCCTTTTTGCATACTTTGCTTTGTATAGACAACTTTGCTGCACATTTAGCTGATAAGAGGAATGTTCATTTTTGTCTGTTTTCAGTTTTCCTTCCTTTAGCATTTTTTACACTTTCTGTTTTTCTATCTGCTTCTCTCCTATTAGAGATAATTGGAAAAGCATGTGTTTGCACACATGTGTAAAAGTGTATCTAAAGAAAATGGCAGAAGGTTTACAGAAGAGCCAGGGTGAGGAGGAAGGGGAAAGGGAGCTGAGAGCATTGAAGACTCCTAATGTTTATCAGGAGAGGGGTGGATTATGGTGGAAGGTGATGATGACTTATGCCTTAGCAGCTCCTAGTTCCACCTGCCTTCACTTTCTGAAAGGGGTGGATGTAGTTAGAAGCAGTTTGTAGGAGTTTATATAGAAGAGGCAGATTGAAAGGAAGGAGACAGCATGCACCTTAGATCAATCAAGAAGGAGCTTTCACTCCTTGACTCAATGTCCTACAAGTATATCATAAGGTAGCAATTCTGTTTGTGCTTTAGATTGCAAAATAATGGGTGGCACACACAATATTAATTTATCTTGCATTGATTATTTATTATTAGTTCTTTTAAGAATCCTTCTGTTCAAGTTTATGGTTTGTCTACAGAAGTCCATCATGGAAACAAATAAATAGTATCATATTGATCTGGTGGATGTCTCCTATTTAATTAAAATGCACATTTTGATACAATATCATGGAGGACATATACCAGATTAATTTGAATATTTCTAGTGTACATCTCCCATTATTGTATTAAACATTGTATACTCTCACAAGTACACACATTTCAGATGGTGAGAACTCATTTGATGAAAATTCTGGAAGGGATACCTTGGTAAGCTTCATTATTCCTCTGAGAAGATTCACTTGAAATTATATCATGGTCTCATTTGAATGAGGAGACAAAGCATTTAGATATTCTATAAAGTGTGACTATATCTGAAAAGTGTGATGCCAACAATGGCGAAGGGTTTCTGAATGCAGCTAATTTTTTGCATAAAATGACACTTTTTCATCAGTTTCTGTAATTGTATGCTTACAGAAACTGTATTTATGCCTACATCACTGAGATTATCCTTGCCACCTTTTATTGAAAGAGTAAAAATTTGATTTTCTGGAGTAAACTAGAGGAATTACACTTTTAAAATTGTAAAATCACAAAACATGCTTCCATTTCTCAAGTTTACTTGATCTGAATGTCATTAAATAAATGTCAATGATTCTCATTTCCGTGATCTCTCAAATGCCGTTTACTTAAACCATGTACCATGCTTTGGCCAAGAACTACTTCATTTCGTTGGTGAGGATGATACAATCCACCCACTTAGTTTGCTACTATCGAGAGGAAATGGACTTGTCTGGTACACAGCCATGTTGATGGTCAACCAAGTTTGGTGACCAAGTGGTTCCAGCTTTTGAATGAAACCCAGGAGGCAATGGATCAAGTCCAGGGGGAGGCAAGCTAATTCTCTGCTGACAGGAAACACACCTGCTTTCATGGGGTGTGTCTGCCTAATATGGAGTGACACAAACTTTGATGCCAAGTGTGGTGCCTGTGCCAAGCAGGCATTCCCTTCCTATCTGCATAGCATAATACATCTGTTGTCATATGTGTCCACTGCTTGTCCATGTTTTTTTCCATTTCTTTTATTATGATACATTTTTAAGGTATCTGATCTCCAAAAGTTAATATCTCTAAGCCAGTATCTGTGTGCTGCCACACCCCTTGGTACCATGATAGGGTGGTAGAGGTGTCATGGGTTCCTCCCTGAAATAGTACCAGGAGGCTACAGTACCCCTGAGCCATGGAGCCTTGAATTCATGGAAAGCTGCTGCACTGGACTAGAAATTAATTCTAATGACTTATGCCTATCACTATTTGAAACTCTTATCTGAACAGCAGAACTGGGGTATCACCAATACTATGTAAGGGTACACAGAAGGGGAAGTGCAAGGAAATGGGCCAAAATTAAAAAAAGAGGGGATGTGAACAGTGATGGCAGAGGTGGAGTACCAAATGGTGTTTATACCTTATCCTAGCCATCAAACCCTCTGTGCCTGGTCTAACCATGATATACAATACATTCCTGATGCAAAAATCTGCTTACTTCTAAGTAGCCTTGCACTCCCCTGCTTACTTCTAAGCACTCCCCATCCTGGCAGTGGTAAACACTGCCAGGATGGGGAGTGCAGGGGATTCAAGCTCCTTCTTTGCCCTTGGTAAGCCCCAGGACCTTTTCTTTTAATGGGCTTATAAACAACTGTCATTGTTTTGGCATCAAACAGTAAAATTCTCATCAAGCCCCCCATAGTCCTCCACCCAGCTTCTCCTCCCCCCACCTTATCACTCAGCTTCCATAACATCACAACATCCCACTGAATCCTAGAATGATTCAGTTCATGTTATTTAAGAGGCATTGGGATTTTGCCACTCCAATTACAGACGGAAAGTGTAATGACCAAAGGAAAAGTCATTTTTTAAATCTTATATTCCTAATCATTTACTTGCATCCATTGTTTATTTGACAAACTTAAATTTGGGATTGGCAGATTTGATTCTGAATTTATTGTGCACAGCTGTCAGAGTGGTACACAGTATTATAAAAAAGGGGGGAAAAAGTAATTCCTGTCTATTATTATCATGGATTTTATTCTCATCCATCGTTTAGAGAGGTGCTGGCATAGGTATGGCATCCTATTGGATTGCACTGCATTAGTGTCTTTTCTCACTGCATCTACAGTTGACTTTAGGAAAGGTAGAAGAATGCTGACTCCTGTCTCCTGTCTTTGTTTGAAGGATGAAGAAGCTCATCTCCTACCCTTCATTCCTTGGTTGTTGCCTAAATAAACCAAGCATTGAACTCATTACGCCGAGATCTATTGTTAATGTAATTGAGGACAAAATTATTTAGCGACTGCAGAAAAATTAAATAAAACTGACTGAGTCGATGTCCTCCATTCCACTCTGGCACCCGACAAAATTTGGCACATTCAAGGGCTTAGGTAGGGCCAGCCTTATCCTTAGAGCCTTGTTTCTTCTGGGGTTTGTCCAATTCCAGTTATTTTCAGGGATTTGGTAAATTTTCAGGTATTTGAATATAGTAATTCTGCCTGCATCATTTCATTTGCTTCCAGTCCATACTGTCCTGTCGTTCTCCAACCTGTGCCTGCAGGCTTGTTTTTAATGGACATGAGCAAAGAATTTCTTCTCATCTTCAAACATAATATTTTCTATATTGGTAGAATTATTCTTGGTAATTTCCCCCTTGGAGTGTGAATGCAGGAAATCCTGTTTCATACTTGAAAAACGGAAGTCGTTGATCTTTTTCCCCATGTCTCGTATATCTGTAGAATATCTATGTAGATTGTAGTACCAGCCATATGAACCCATGCCAGTCGTTGTCGGATGGGGAAGGGGATACTGAAACCGTGGAGAGATCGAGAAAAGTGTGTGGTCCGTTCAGCCTTCATACCCAGTGGCGTAGCGTGGTTGGCATGGGCCCTGGTGCAAGGAATGAAACGGGGCCCGCTGTCCAATATCTTACTATTGAATTATGCGGGAGTCATATATATTTTTTTTAGAGATTTTCTCCGGCAGCATATAAATCGTCGTCGATATCAGCTACCGACGTGGAAGGCAGCGGCGGATACATACATTTTTCATAGTCCCCCCCCCCATCTACCACCACCCCTGTCCTATCGCCTTATTCATTTTTCGCCTAGGGTAAAAACCCTGAATATCTATTTCACAGGAGCTAAGAAACATAAACTGATGTGCTTTCTACATTTAAAAAATAGACTGCGAACTTGGTCAGATAAGAGGCAGTCGCCCCCCCCACCCATTGCTACTTTACGAAAGTACTTAACGTGTTCAATTTCCTTTGAGGGGCCCGGGGCAACAGCCCTCTTTGCCCCTCCCCCCCACCCCCCGTTAATCCGGCTCTGGATGAACGGTATTGGAAGTGGCCACCATTTAGCCACACGAAGCGGCGTCCCAGTTGCGAGATGTCACTGTGCAGTGTCGGGTTGAATTCCTTTGATTCCTTTCGACTTTCCTTTTCGGCTGCTGGCTCTCACTTCGTCCCGATGCCAAGGGGCTCCCAGCATACGCCCCCCCCCCCCCCCCCCCCCCTTCATAGCTCGGCGTCTGGGCCCCTCTGGCCCGTGGGCCCCGGTGCAGTCGCACCACCTGCACATTCGGTAGCTACGCCACTGTCGCGCACGTCTCTGGGGCTTCCGACGCGAAGGACAAGACTTTCTGCAGCGAATCGTCACTGGTGATGGGATCTGGGTCTTCAGCTGGGACTCAGAGCTCAAGCGGCAATCGGGGAAGTGGCTCAGCGACAACTCACCACATCCTCAGAAGACCAACCGCAGCAGGTTACCATGAAGACGATGCACATCATCCTCTTTGATATCAAGGGCATCTTGCAGCGCTGGTCCGTTCCAAGCGGCACCACGGTGACTGGGGCCCACTACAAGTGGGTCATGCAAGAGAAGCTGTGCCCTGCCATCCGCTCGAAGCGCCCAGAACTGCTAGAGGAGGGCGTGATCTTCCATCACAACTCCCCCTACACATACCAGGCGAGAGGGAGAGGTGGTGGAGCTGCTTGACCGCTGGGACTGGGACGTGCTGTCACCCACTCTACTCACCGGAACTGGCCCCGTGTGACTACTACCTCTTCCTCAAGATGAAGGAGTCACTAAGGGGCATCCGCTTTGGCAACAAGGAGACTATCATGGCGGCCACAATAACCTCCCTCCGACGCCTGGAGATTGCAGATGTCGGTGACGCGTTCAAGAGCCTAGTGCACTGCTGGCAGAAGTGTATAGAGATTGGCGGCACATATGTGGAATGACCATATCTTGGAACATATTTGTGCGCTATTTTGTTTTGATATATAAATAAATGTCTTGAACACAGATGAGGGAACTCTCTTTTGAAATGGACCTGTAGTCTATGCAGTTGAAAGCTTCGCTTTTAACTGTATAAATTGACAGCGTCTTCTTTTCCCTGCTTGCGGAGGAGGGTGAAAGAGAAAAACATGAGGCTCGCACCATGTTGGTGGGAGACTTTTTTTTCAGAGAAACTGGCACATTTTCATTTTAAAAATACAATACAATTGCATTAAAGCGTAATATGAGGGATTTATTGGGGTCCAGCTTCATGACTGTCCTGTGCCGCCTGCTCCCAGGCATGTTGGAACTTGGCTAAGTGAAGGACTAGGTGAAGTGTAACGCACAGGTTTGGAGTTAAGTGTGATTATCGACACTTTAAATTTGAAAATATATTACATTTGACACATTGGCTGGAATTTTTTAAGCTTAGAAGAGATTTTACTCTTTCATCTTTGTCAAGTGTAGTGCTCGAAAACATGGAGCTCGCATGATATTGGATGGAGATATTTAAAAAAGTAAGCTGGCATCCTCTTCTTTTTATTACGAGCAATACTTTGCAATTCTACTGTGTGGTGTTCTTCCTAAAGTTTTTTTTTCAAGAGAAAAGGCGATTTATGGCTTCGTCCATTCAGATGGAAGTATGAAGTAGATCGGTGAAAATTTAAGCAAATCTCAAGTTATGAAGAGTTTAGTAATTTAAATTGATTTGGTGGTCCCTTGCAAGTACTGTAACCAGATGCAGCCGATAGTTTCATCTAAAATGTTTGCCTTGACTAAACGAAAGTCACTTTCAGAGACGGTCTTATGATAGGGTTCACTGTTCTTAGTTCTGAGTAAGTTCATATCAAATCGATTTTCGGATATGCTACATTTCCAAACTTGTGCCGCATTCTCTTCCGAGTTGATGAGGCAAATCCTCTGAATCCCTGCTGAGAAAACCATCAGGGAAGGAAGACAATGCCTTTTAAAGACTCCTTTATTTCTATTTTCGGAGCCATTTGGCCATTGTTCATAGAGGATGAAGTGGATTTGGCGAGTCTACTCGGAAGGGGATGCGGGACGAGTTTTCAAAAATGGTTTTGGGATCATCTCCCCTACTCCTATTTTAATTAAACTTTAGTGAGACGGTTTTGTCCATGAAGGAATGAATGTATGATAATTTTTATGGCCTTGGGATAAACAGTTCTTGAGAAACAGCATCTCGAAATCTCGGGTCATGGAACATATCGGCATCGAACTTGAACCATTTTCGCCTCGTAACTTCGGTTCTAGCGTAGCTAAGAAGTATTTAATACATTTAAAACTTATTTTTCTGCGCTTTTAAAGGCCTTCATGTTAGAGAACTCAAACATGAGTTGATATGGAACATGTAGTGGGGTGGTCAAGAAGTTCTAAGCCGGAGACACTTTTAGTTGCGCTACACCTTTTCACATTCATTCATGATAAAATGACATGTGACTGGCGAAATTTCATCATATTTGTCAATTAAATATAACTTCTATGAATTTTTTCCAATGTGCTACCAGAGTGTCTGCTGAAGGGGCATAAAAAGTGACATGAATGCTGCGATGAATTTTCTGGTTTCTAAGGAGTCGATCTTCCTGGAGGTCTTTCATAGATGTATCAGTAGGACCTTATCCTCTTAACTGCTTAAAAAATTCTCAGGATCCAATTGCTCCCTGACATTTATTGGAAAATGAGCCTAGTACCGCTTCGTGATGGAAAAAGTGACCGAATTCTTCCAGTTTCATGATGAAGTGATACGCAAGTGAAGTAAAAAAAAAAATATCAGACTGAGCGAAAAACAAGGTTGTGACCCAAGTTAGAAGTGTAGAAAAGGTTGGGCTACATCTCAGAGGGGGGGGGGGGGGCTCGAGAACCAATGACGTCACTGGTATACACCCTCCTCGGCTGACTGATAAAATCTCATTTTCTAGTCTATTACTCCTTTGTTAAAAGTGTCATATCGGTTAGTTTTTTCTTGCCATATAACCTTGAACTTTCGCCTCCATTCTATTGCGCTCGAACGATTACATCTCTAGATTGTGGCGCTGCCAGATTCATAGCATTCGCAGATGCCGATCGTATGTGCAGTCGCCATCTGCAAGAACATCTGATGATTTTGAAGCCGACTGAGAGAAACGTTCGTTTCATCGTTTCAAGGGAACCTGGGTTGGGAAAGACGAAAGTGATGCTGTGGAAACGCGCGGAATATGAAATTCCTGTAGTGAACTGAGAGAGGGATCCCAAAACAACCCTTTGGAGTCGATTGTCATCTTTCGCCGAGATGATCCAATCGGAATTCCAAGTCAACCATCAAGTGTCCCGAATATCCCCGTAAGAACGCGGCTGTTCATCTGGATTCTCTTCGTAAATTCTGAGTTGCTCAGCAAGGTCAAGAAGATGAGGAAGAAATGGAAGTCTTTCAATTTTTTTCTTTTGGAATATCCTCATGGTACTCATGAAAATCCCGTGAGTTGCCATGACCATGACCAACAGGCTCCCTTCCTCTGATTTGGGGATACAGCAACACAGAACGAGCACGTCTGACAATGAACCCATATTCTCATTGTCATTTCAAAAGGGCAAATGACCCATGTTAACAATTTCCATAAATGATAAATTCTCACTACAGTCGCATCCCCCTCGAACTTTCCAGTACAGAATCCTCCTCGCCTCTTCCCCATCCGATGCATTCCCTTCCGCAATTTCAGGGATATTTTTTAAATGAGCGATTGGTTACGAAATGTGGGCATTATGCTTCAAATAATATCATAACATCGGAGAAAAACCAAGAGCGAGAATGGAGCAGTCGGGGCAGGTGTATACCAGTGACGTCATTTGCCCTAGGGCTCGAACTGCCATTATTTGGGGCTTCGCTTTCGACTCAACCTTATCTACTCTTATCTACTATTATCACAACGTGGGTTGTGACCGAATACTCACTGCGCACGAAAGTGCTTGAGCCGCGTAGTCTCGCCTACTTCGATTCGTGCTGGCAGTAATAAACTCTGAATTAGATAGGCAACAGGCTCTGTTAAGCTGTTAAGGCTATCATTCCACTTTGCCCCGGTCTCGCCTGTACCCGATAACACGGAGGTGTCATCCGATGAGAGCCGCAAGGAAATGCTTGCACGCATGACAGATTGCGGAGCGATTGGGTTGCGACCTCCCGAGGCTCAGGCCACCCAGTTTAAAATCCCGGCTGGAAACAGCTACATTTTCCAACTGGGCTCCAGCTGGAAATGAGATTGAATTTACCAGCTGGAAATTAGTCTGGAAATATAAAAAAAAGTGATCCGATCCAGCTGGTATCCAGCTGGGTAGTAGATGGGTTTGACCAATTGGAACACGGCTTGGAAGCAGACACCATTTCCAGCTGGTAACTAGCTGGATTGTAGATGGGTTTTGACCAGCTGGAATTCAGCTTGGAAGCAGACATCAATTCCAGCTGGTAACCAGCTGGAAGGCAGATGTGTTTGGCCGACTGAAATTCAGCAAGGAACCAAATGTCTTGTCCAGCTGATAACCAGTTGGCAAATAGAAGTGCTTGACCATCTGGAATGCGGCATGATCATTCATGTTCTTCCATTGCTGTCTTAACATATTTGCTGCTGACCTCGACAGAA